>VBRH01000504.1:483-17171 GCA_014578085.1 Cardamine resedifolia | reverse complement strand
TATATATCATGACATTAGATTGATGAACTTGGGGGTTATAGACCTATTGTGAGTAAATGTCCCCTAAATGACCGATTAAGTTTGCTAACCGAACTGATTTCTTCCATCTGATTTAGTTACTTGTAACCAAACTATGATTCTTTACACCAAAATGTAACCCAATATTAGTAATATAAGCTCTTATAGATCAGATAACATTTACATGTGCAGATAGGGTTGGAGTGTCACTTAAGCTTGGAGGAGCTAACCCTTGAAGTTCAGAAAAGCTTTGTGCCTGAAGTCCTCGTCTCAACCAATTAAAACCTAAGTTATACTCGTATTATAGCGTGTATCGTTTGTTGTGGGTTTAAGTATCATATCGTTGATGAGCATACTTGATATACTTTGCTAGAAATAAGCTCCCCTAAACTTAATTATTTATGTTTTACTTAGTTTGTTGTACCATCCAAACTCTATCGAAGTTGTAATTTTTCATAATAAATCATTACAAGTTATGCTCTAAGTAGTAACTAATATAAATCATCCGCTTATATTCATACCAACAATCACTTGAATACCTTCTTCATAGTGATGGTGAATATCCGTTTCATATTCTGCGTATTGAAAACTCTATAAATTAATATCTCGATAAATCAATAATTTTTTCTCGTCCCAAATTGATAGTTTGACCCAAATATTATCTATATAAATTAATAAACACGATAAATAAATAAAATATTTAGGTTTTAATATTGTTAATTTATAGAAGTTTTACTGTATTGTATTGTGCATGTGTGTGCGCATGTGTATAGTCATACTTACATTGTAACACTTAAACTATTGGAGCCTAATCAGTAGATTATGTTAGGATATTTTATATCACACTAATGAATATGTAGATATGTAGAGCATTAAGCTTGTATAGATTGATCAAGAACAAATTTTTAGCTTTAACATATTACTATAATATAGCAAGGCATAAACGTACAATCAATCAAAACTCTTTTGGTTATCCATAAAACCTGGAATTTCTTTTTATTTTTCTAAATCAAATTAAACTAATACCTAAATTCTGGACGCAAATTTATTTAATACACACACCACACGCACGAATGGCCAAATGCTGGGAAGGGGGTGAGTAAAACGATAACAGCAGAAGGAAAACAAAAACAAAACTAAACTAAATTAAATTAATGGGGAATTTGGTGAAGTGAGGTCTCACCTGCTTCTTGGTTAAAGGTTACCCAATTTGTCACGTGGTGCTACCAGAATCAAGCATGTCTGGCGATTGTGACATTTTCATATGCTCTCTTTCTGTAAAAATTGTTTTAAGGATATTTGACATACGTTCTCATTTTTCTTTTTTTCTTAAAATGAATTTGACATACATTCAAAATTTAGTACCACTTTTTTATTTTTTAAATAGCTTAATTTATTACCACATTTACTTGGTAATAATAGTTCATGTTCATCTCTGATTTGCCCAGACCGCGTTACCTCTTGTTTACTTTCTATGATTTATTAAACAAGACTAAACAAACTTCTTTATCTAATTTAAAAACAGAGTAAAAATGCAGTTTTATTAATTATGGGTTCAATATGTAAAATAAAATTAGAAACTGATTTTTACTGTAAAAAAATAGACCATTATTTTATTTTAAAGTCTCTTTTTTGCTTATGATAATTGATTTGTATACAATATATAAACTAATAATTGACGCATGAACATATAAATATTTTTATAGATACATGTAATATTTTTATTGCAAAAAGAGTATGACACATATGATCAGTATCACGAAACGTGGCGCACTCTGAGTTGTCAAATATATAAACAATATACTTACATCAATCCATTATCCATATTGACCCACCAAAAAAATCTCACTGCCTCTCATTATTAGTCTCACTTTCTTTCCAAATCCTCTTTTCTATATATATATTTTTTTATCCATGTTCGTGACAGCATTCGTGTCCTCTTTCTTGATTCTTCCTCTCTCAATATTTGTTTAATCCGCGCATAAAATGGGGCGAATATTTAGTTTAATTTTTTTAAACAACAATTTATACGAGACCAAGAGAATCTAAATCAGTGACTAGTTGATGAAATGTCATGGAATTTTTTCTATCAATTAAATTATGGACATCATTTGGTATGTATAACTTTTTTCGACACTATACATATAACGTAGACTCAGTAGACTTTAGTTTTCTTAATGTATGATGCACCATGCTAATGGTAGACTTGCAGCAGTAAGTAAAACTTTTGAATATGTGTCGAAGTTTTGTATCTTATATGACCACATCATTGTTTCCACGTTTATTTCGCATTCCTTGTCACATGCACAATAACCGAATAAAAGTGTGGAAACTCTTGAAAACCGAGATTATCCATCCACGAGTCTACTAAATATTAGCACCCACACCATTTCACCTTCATACGGTTATCAATTTGTATCTATGAGATTTTATCGTATATACTATAAATATAAGTGATCCTCGTTTATATATATATATATATATATATATATATTGGGTTTACCTCGTTGGAGCGAGTTATTTAGTACCGGGATCCTTACTATCGTATATCATCTTCTTGTGTAACATGTCTCTTTTTTATATAAAACTAATAAGTGTATCACAAGAACTTTTTTTCTTTTAAAAATTAAAACAGAATGTTTTGATTTTTTATATTTTAAAATGTAGCGCTAGAATATATCGCCATACAACGGCTACAAAATTTGAACCTAGGAACTGCAATAGTTGGTATTAAATCCGACGGCTGTTATTCAGAGTTTTGAAATGGTCCCACGGTCGTCTTCAATAACTGAGCTCTTGAATCGGACGGCTGAGATTCAGATTTACCTGAGAGTGATAACAACTCACTCACAGTGCTGAGTTGGCAACACATTATTGGCCAATTAAAAATGGGAGGTTATCCAGGAGAGAGTACTTAAAACATATACAATTAATTATACACTACGAAATGGAGTCATTTGGGTTTATTGGATTTAATGATTTTATCGGCGAATCAATTAGAGAGAGATAACTGGCCGTGGAGATCTATTTCGGAAAAGGAAAATACTAAAAAGGTGAAATCGAAAACTATGGGTCCCAAAAGAGGAAAAGAAGAAAAAGATGGGGTAGTTTTGTCAAAGACCTGGAAACTGGAAGCTTTGATTGGGAACAAGAGTAACCCAAGGTAAAAAGGATAGGCTTAGAGCTACAACCAAACAAGAGATGAACAAATGTCGGATCTCTCGAGCTGCTCGCACACTTTGTCTGTCGCATGTCACTTTTTTTTTTGTTTTGTCGTCACTTTTATACTTGTCTTCTTCTTTCAATTCTTGTTTTTCTAAGCTCAGTCAGATAATTTAATTGCGGGGATATATTAAATGCAAAATGCAGACAAATATAGGAAACCCTGAATTAATAATACGCAATAAAATAAGAAATATTTATAGAAATTTCAATTTCTAGGCAACAACCTTGCAACTTGTAAGCAAAACGAAAATTAATTGTTTTCTAAGTTTAGAAAATACATTTGATCATGTAAATATTTTTATATCTTCCTAACTTCTAAACAGGATTTTAGTATAAATATAAAGGTTGCAATGTCTTTTCGTATTTTCTAAATACTCATATTTTGGTTGTGCATATGTGTTACATTTTGTTCATTATCGTTTACGTATTTCATATAATTTTGACGTAAAAATTATATAAGTAACAAAATTCTGACGTAAAAACCAGAATCTTATCGTTTTCAAAGAAAAAAAAAACAGAACTCGGCGAATCTAAAATCTGCATTAGTAAAGTTCGTGTGTTATATTAAAATAAAAATAAAACATGTTCGTGTGTTTTATAAATAAACGCAAAAGCATAGAAGATGAGACATATGCAGTTCTGAACAATTATGCTGACGCTACGCTTAGCTCTGCCACATAGCCTTCATTTAACTCCTTCAACTGTTCACTAGGTAGGCCCCATCATCATCAATGAAGGATCTTCATCATCATACATGATCATCGTCATGAATGACCATGCATGATGATATCTTCATCTCTCTTTAATTTGTGGATTAAAGTCATGATTTTAATTGATTTGGTTGCAGTAGTGATCGAGAAACCAATAGACTAGCAACGGTTGTTACATCGGACGTGAATTGGTGATAGAGATTGATGACCAATTTTAATCACCAATTTTACGTACTAGGAAGACTATATGATCACAACCCAATTTTATTATTTTACAAATTTTATATACTACTACACCCTCCGTTTAGACTTTTCTTTTTCAACTTTAAATTTTAAATGCAACTAATGGTGTTGACTTTTCCTAATAGTTTTTTTTTCCCTTATTTCGACGGCAAGAAAGAAGAAATTCATTCATTTAGAAGTAAACACTAACAACAAGAACTTTAAGCAAGATTCAACCCAAAGTGTCAATATTCATATTCAGTTATCCTTGTGGTATCTTCCAAATTTGTTCATAGCAATTCCGTATGTTATAATTAGTTTACAGAACAATTTGCAAACAAAAAGTCACATGGAATACTCTTTCTAATTTAAAAATATTATAATACCATTAAATTACTGAAACTATTACACAGTGAAGAAAAAACCTAAAACAACTTAGGAGGATTCGATCCATGGAAGAAAAGAGAAGGAATGATACACACCTAATATCGAAGTTTTAATAAGATTTTTACCATCTCACATAATATCGCAGCTCGATGTGTTCTCGTCACTGAAAGCATGAGAGTACTGATCATTCCCGTGGGGTGGATATGGATACGGGTACGGGTACGGGTAAGGATACGGATTTGGATATTGGTGCGGGTTTGGCGGCATATAGTTAACCGCCGGTGGTGGCCGTGCGTACATCATTGGTTGGAACCGCTCGTTCCCCATCGCTCGTTGCTGGTTCATAACCGCTGCTAAATACTGTTGTTGTTGCATTTGAATTGGATCTGGCCCGGCCCCTTGAAAGTAACCTGGTGGTGCACCGCCTGGACCAGTCGCTGGTAATCCTTGAACCGCCGGAATAGTCCCCATCGGACCACCCATAGGCATGCTCATGTTCGCTGGTACTCCGCCTCCCATGGGACGGAAACCACCCGGAACTCCTCCAGACACGGGCCCACCTCCGCCGTTACCCTTCTTTCCGGCGTTTGGACCACCACCACCACCGCCGTTCTTGCCTCCACCTTGGTTTTGATTTCCCCCACCGCCGACACCAGCCTTGCCACCACCACCGCCACCAGCCTTGCCACCGCCGGGAACGCCTTTACCGGCGTTTTTAGCGAGGCCGCCGCCAAGATTGGCGTTCTTTTGAGCGTTAAGGATCATCTGTTGAGCATTAGGCATCATCGCCATGTTGGGCTTCATCTTAGTTGGCGGAGGGAGATCATCAAACTCATCATCAAACTCGTCGTCATCATCATCACTAAACTCGTCATCGAATTCGTCATCACTAAACTCATCATCATCGTCAGGAACATCGAACTTCACTCCTTTCTGGTTTTGGTTCTTGTTGGCAGGAACAGAGCCCTTCAAGTCCTTTAACTGAGGAGGAAACTTCAGATCTTGAAACCCTTTCATCTTCTGCAACTGTTGAAGCTGCTGTGGATTCAGTTGCTGACCCATCTTTGGCGCAGTATTATTACCTCCACCGCCGCCGCCGTTCTTCTGACCTTTCTTGTTGTTATTATTGTTTCCGCCGCCGCCGCCGCCGCCTTTCCCATTGTCAATCTGGATTCCCTTAAGCTGATTGGCCAAATGGGACTGATTCGGATTGTTGTTAGCCTTGGGAGCTCCCCAGATTTCAGCATGTTTACCAGATTTGGCGAGCTTCTTGATGAGAACTGAAGGATCTACACTCCCAGAAACCGACACTTTCCCTTGGTCTGCATCAATCTTGGTCGTGAAAACACCTGTGTTTTTTATTTCAAGACAAAACAAAGACTTTTTAGTCAACAAACTGAAAATCTTTGAATCATGACTTAAAAAAAAAAAAGTCAAAAAGAGATTTTGAGTTTGATTATTTTTTCTATACCTTCGATTTTCTGCAAGATTTTCTTGACTTTCTGCTTACAGCCATCACAGTGTATGTTCACTTTAAGAACACAAGTCTACAAATAAAATTTAAATGATTAAGTCAAGAGACGACTGCCTTTTTTATTTTATTTTTTTTAACCGAGAAGAAATCTCAGAGAAATGGTGAACAAACCTGGATCTTCATGAACTCTTCTTTACTCATTTTTTCTTAACAAGATGGGAAAAAAAGAAGACTGGTCTGGTGACGAAACTCAAATCTCTTTCTCTTTCTTTGGTACCAGATCTGAGAAAACAACTCTGGTACTTTGCAACCTCAATCTGGACAACATACAAACCCAGAGAGTGTTGTTATTTTAAACACATTTAATTAAAGACACAAAGAAGAGAAAACATCACTGCACAAACAAATATACATACATATTAACATTGCATACATATATGTATCTGATATGAAAAAGATACCAGGAGAAACGAACCTGAAAGAGGCAAAAATGAAGGAAGATAGCTTCGGAGAAAGACAAGTGGTACCATCGTTGCTTCAATTTATTAGAAGAAAAAATGAATAATATATATTAGATTTTAATTCTAAATTTACTAATTTAGATAATATTCACCTAATTTACAAAAATTAATTTACAGAGTTTCGGAAATCTTTGCAATGACCAAATCCTATAATACTCCTAGAATTTTTAGATGTTTAAATCATAAAACAGACTACAAAATTAGTTCGAAAACCAAAAAATTGAAAATATATTTTTAGACAAAATATTTAGTATAAAAGGAATATATAATAATTATGTTTTTGGTATTTAGTAAAAGCGAAAAAACTTTAAAAATCTATATGATTTTAATTGATGGATATAAATAAGTCTTGGGTTATGTATGATTCTTTATAATGATGAAGGCCTCGTATTTCATAATTTATAGTGAACATAACCACGTTTTCCCGCAGATCTCTCTAAGTTCTCCCTAATTTTATAAAATATTTCCAATTGCATTTTTTATACATTTTTCTTCTACGCATTTACTTACTCTCATCGCTAGTTGTTATCAAAGACTCAACAGATCACGAAACACAAAGCTATTGCCTATCTTTCTTCCTTTCTTTCTTTCTTGGCTTATAATTATTATTTAAGAAATTCACTTTTGCCTATGGATGAGCATTTAAAGTTAGCTAAAACTAAACTGAATTATCTTATAAATATAATAATAGTTTACTTTTGAAAAGAGAATAGAATGGGTTTCTTGGTGAAGGACACATTCATTTATTTATTCAATCAAGCATGCCTAATTATATTACTCCAGTATTAATGATCTTAACTAAATCCGATACGAATATTACAAAAGGTAATCACAATTAGGATTTCTAAAACATTTTTTATATGACGATTGTCCAATTATTGATAGAGAATTGAACCGGAAGAAGAATCATTCACACATTTGGAAAGTTCCAAACAAAATCTGTATAATTGAAAAAGCAATTGATGGGTTAAAAAAAATTTGCATGTTGAGATCAATAATTGACTTTTGTCGTTTAAGTTTTGCCTAATTCGATAGCTGTTGGTCACATGAGTGTATCTGCACATGACATGGCTCTTCTTCTTCTCATTCTTCACAAAATGACATTAATTCTTAAAGCTTTTGTCCGATTCTTTTCTGGTATTACCATCTTTTCCTTTGGATTCGTTTTCATTTTCATATTTTAGGAAAGTGCATTATTGTACGTTTTGGACTCAAAAAGGTAATAATTCTTATCGACGTCACTGTTGATAACATTTCATTTCAGTCAATTAAATGATATTTAACAAAATGAGAATTTTAGCTAACTAGGCTAAATATATTATATATACATTGATTGATTTTTTCTTCTTCTTTCTGAACGTTTTAATGATTTTAGAATTTGAACTACATTTTCAGTCAATTAAATGAAGATACTAATAGGTTGGAGTCCGGCGGAAAGGAAATGCATGGTGGTAACAAAATTGATGGTATATAACAAAAGAAAAGACAATGAAGAGCTATGTAATTTCTTTTTGTCAACATGAAGAAAAGAGTTATGTATAGCCATTATTATATTTTACTTTAATTTATAATTTAAATTTCTTATTAAAAATGTAAGTAAAAAGATTATCTATGAGTTTTGTTTTTATATCATATATTGATGGCTTTAATTGTAAGTACTGTTAAACCGTTCATTTACCAATCAAAATTATAATTAAACAGTCAAATTTTTTACTCTACCATTATATTCCCGTAATATATGAATCGCTTTGGATTAGATATCAATAAAATCGCAGAATGCATATAAACATTGCTCTGTCAGTAAATATAATTATCTAGTTTAGTTAAAACTTGCGACCAACAATAACAAATCAAATGAAGACTTTTTCTGATTTCAAAAGTTTGAACCTTCTGCCAAAAGAAAGAATAGACTATTGTGAAAAAGTGACTTTATTTTCTTTTAAGCTAAACCTCAGTGGGAAACATTATTTTTCCTGCAGCAGCTTTTTCTTCAATTGAGATGTTTAAAAACTTATAAAGCCTCAGCAAAAAGCAGAAAATATGGTTCTTTTTCTCTCTTTTGTTATTTTATTTCTATGTAAATATATCAAACTCTCCATTTTCTCGAACAATCTTTGACTTTCTGAAGAAAAAAGGTTAAATGATAACGAAGAAAGGAAGATAACGAATATGGCTAAAGAAACCCTGCAGATGTTAATTTCTACTATGAGATTTGGACCACAACATCGGATCCTTGTTCTTAAGCAAACCAACAAAAGCATTCAATTACACACATTAAGTAGATTGGCGAGAGTGTTAGAAAGTTATCCAAGAGGATAAAGATAAGAAAGGAAAGCTCTTCTAGCACATAAGCCTATACAAATAATGATGATGCTTATATCTTCCAATGACAAAGTTTTATACCAAACAAATTTATATGCGGTATGAAGTTATGAGAAGAAGAAAGATCTTTATCAAAAAAAAAAAAGTTATGAGAAGAAGAAAGAATCAAGAATGGTGTTTTAAGTAAAGGAAGAACTCTTTTTCTTTTTTACTAGTGTTGTTCATCACTACTGTTCACATTGATCTCTAGGAGCTCTTCGATGGGTTGTCGGCAAATCGGACATTTGTTCGACTGAAGCCTCAACTCTTTCGCGCAATCGCTACACATGCACTGCAAAGACAGACATACGATACTATAAGACGTTAGAATAACGCAACTAACAAGTTCTTCTCTTGAAACTGATTATACAGTGATCTATAGACATTGCAAGTTGCATTTGATCGAAAACAAGAACTGCCCATCAAAGTTATGTCAGAATTTGGCTCTTACTGTTTGAATAATTTCCAAAGATAGTAAATAGTATTTCCAATGGTTTTGATCGAATCTAGTGCATTAATGTTGGTATTATCATTAATCAAGCACATATCTCAATGGGGTTTGGAAATTGAAATGCAAAGTTTTGAACCCAAAACCAAAAGATTGAGAAAGTCTTACCAAATGTCTGCAAGGCAGCACGGCCGTGTCCTTGGCCTCAGTCATGCAGATCACACATTCTTTACCTGAACCACTGTCCTCTAAGCCAGAGGCTGCACCTTGAGTGGTCGAGCCATACAACTCACGGAGTTCATATTGAACTCCTTCAATCCAAAGAATCTGCTTCACCACTTTTACTTTGAAAGATCCATTGTTATTCTTCTCGAGGACCGCTTGTGTGACTTGCTTATGAACTGATGATTGCTCTGAGATCGAAATTGGAGAGAGTAATGACTCAGCTGATATTACAAGCGGATACACGTCTTCTTGTAATGGTTTTGACAGATCGTCAAGAGCAAAGAAGCTCAGGTCGGTTCCTGTCCCTGACGGCTGCAGGAACCTTTGGCCTGGACCTTTCTGAAAAGGGAATCTTGTCGATGAATAAACCTGTGGAAACTGTGGGATAAACGTGCAATTTGGTTCCTCCTTTGCAAAGAAGGTGATAGTGAAACTGAAAATGAAATGAGAACACAATGAGAGCCTCTCTATAATCTTTAACATTTTTCAATACAAACCATATAAGTAAGGTCAATCCAATCCTGAAGAAAGATGGGATTAGTTTACAAGGGTCTCTCGACGTTTCTTATCTAAAGTTGAGTTTAAACACATTAGATCACGCCTTGGAATCAAGATACACACACCCATCAACCAAATCATGTAAAGCTTGAACTTTTTCTAATTCCAAATGGTTCTCATAGCTAAAGATCTTTCCTTTAAAAGTTCCCTCAGTCTTAATTTGCCAGTTTCTTCCCAATTACGGTTCTAAGCATCAGAAATACCAAGACCATGTTCTCTAAATCCTCGAATTCCAATCACATTTCAGGCAAATCCCCATGGATCAAAGCCCTATCTAGAAAAAGGGTTAAATTCAGATCGGTGAATATTACCTGCCGTCGAAGAGGGCATCGAAGACGAAGGAAACTAGATGGTGACCAGGAACGACATCGTCCACTTCGAGCCGCACCGTATCTCTATGCACATTGACGTCGTTCCTCACCTTCTTTGCGTTTTGTTGCTCCACGTAAGGCGGTGGAAGCGGTTGCGGTTGCAACTGAGGCGGACCCAAAAGTCCAGGCCTCATCGTTGGGGGCCACCAATTGGGCTGAGCGGTGGTCAAATACTGAGGATGTTGAGGGTAATAATGGCAATGACCATACGAACAAGAGTTGATCTGTGGCTGTGGTGGTAGAGGCGGAGAGAGATGGTAACTGGAGTAGTTGTAGTCATAATGCGGTGGAAATGGCGGCGGAGGAGGAGGAGGAGGAGGAGGAGGGTCGAGATAATAGTAAGGCGGCGGAGGATGGTGGTGGTGAAAACGGCGGTTGTTGTTGTCTCGTCTTCTGTTGTTGTTGCTAAAGGAGATTCCCATTGGTGAGAATGACAATGGGAAAGAAAGAGACAAGACAGAAAGCAAAATAGAAGCAGCAGAGAGACTGAAGAAGAAGAAGATTTGTAGAAGATGTGTTGTTGAAGATTCGGTAATGCTTTTTGACTCTTTCTTTTTGCTTTTTAAACCGAGTAACTAAATATGCCTTTTGGGTTTGGTTTTGGTTTTGGGTTCGAGTTCGGTTTATTGTTTGGTTTTAGACTATTATTATCTATCTTAGGAAAATCATTAGTTAATAATAAATTATTCAGTTAATATTTAATAATAATAAATGGTTAGGTTTTCAGTTTTTCCTCATAACTTTGACTTGGAATACTTTCACGACCTAATCTCACTTACCGTGCATTATTAACTGATGTTCCTTAAAAGTCAACTCTACAACTATAGAGACATTATTATATGTTATTTCAGTCCATACAACACGTCATGCGGGATATCGATTTCTAAAACTTAGTATCTAAAGCTACATACATCACAATCATCACATCATCCATACATGTTCCACTTGTTCGTTGTTGAGTTTTAACCAGAAGTCTATTGCATCAAATATTGGATACTAGCTATATATGACACAATTGATAGTATTAATTTATTAATGGACTACCAAAGTGGAGAGGATCAGAGGGAAGGTCATTATTTTGCCTGCCATCAAAGCACCTCACTGGGTTTTGTTGCCTTTCTCCTACGAAAAAAAACACAAAACATTTATTAATCATCGAGAAATGTGTAAAGATAAGATCTATCTAATACTATTTTGTTTCTCAACCAAATAACAAGAAGAGAACCTCCAGAAATAGTCATCCTTATACGAAATCTTTTTTGTTTGTTCAACCATCGTTATAAGAAACTTTGTTGCTTAAGATTTTCTCTACATATAATCGATCCTCAACTACCACAAATTTCAACCTGACGAGAGTGATGAAAATTTTGTGATTAGTTTGTAATTCGGAGAAGTAGATGTAGTTTCACCTTTTGGTAAGAGATCAACGTGTGATCACATTGTGTAATCCCAATAAATCCAATATCAAGAAGAGTCAATATTGGATATGGAGTTACAAAAATCATGTTTCACAATAAAAATACATTTTTTATATATATAGAACTCAAAATAATTTTAGATGAACTAACCAATAATGATAAATTTCACAAGGAGCAAATCAAGAGAATCGAAGCATGGGAAAGAAAGTGAATCAACATAAAGCAGATGCTCTGTCTCTCTTCTCAACAGAGACACAACCTCTCTGTAAATCCTTAAAAACCCTAATCTCCGAGTAATCCCTCAGATCCTCAAGACTCACGTACTGTTGCTTCACCATCTTCGACAAGTCCGTACCGGTCTCGTGCACCCATACGTACGGTAAACACGTGTCGTCGTTGTACAACCATCTACGTCCTTCCTGGTCGCCCACGTGAGCTTTGTGGATGTTACTGTGCCTGAGCCTCTTGGAACGGCCAGGTTTGAGAGTGTAAACCCGTTTTAGGATTGAACCGACCCGAATCTGGAGCTCCACGGGACGGTCCGACAGGTTCCAGAAGCGGGTGGAAGCGGAGTCGATGGAGCAAGGAAGTAAGTGGGTCCGGTCGCCGCAACCGCCGTAACATTGTCGGAGGAAGAGGAGGAGGAGGCTGAGCCTTGGGAGCTTGTCTTTGATAGACTCTATCATCTCTTTTGTGAACTTTATCTTTGATGTTTTCATTTTTTTTTTTTGTCTCTCTTTCTTCTTTTGGTGGCTCACAAGACTGAGATATTGGATTTTGGATTGTGTATATATGTGTGCCAAATAGTAAATGCAAGAGGAATATCACCACTGTACTTTAATAATAAGGATTCTCTTAAAGAAAAAAATAAAAAGATATGAAGACAATTCCGGTTTAGTAGTGATTTTACACCGAATCAAACCTCAACCAAAATTGGTTTATAAGTCAATTGTTAGCAAAACAATAATGTTGAGCAAATCGAACTAAAGCTGAACAAAAACATGTGAAAGATTGGACCAAATAAATATGAATTATTTTCAAGATGTAGATGTATATATATTAAATTGATATAAGATTGAAAAATGATAATTTATTAATTGCAATAAGTTGTTGTTTTTGGTTTAATCTAAACCAAAATTGAACCGAATAACCACAAAATATCGATTTCAATTTGTTTATAAAATTTCCACACACAAAAAAAAAAAAAAATCGTTGACAAAAAAAGAAGAAAAAAAAGAATCACAATATCTCGAGTCTTGATTAAACCAAGGCGTGGAGTGTCCATCCTTATATGAGTGCTTTCATCATGCTGATCTGAACAACTTAATTCATTTCTCACTAGTGTGTCTCGAAATTAGTTTAGTTTTCGACTCATAAACTTTGATTTACGATAAAATTAAAACCAACTAGAGCAGCACAGTTTAAATAGTATGTTTTAAGTCTCAATTGATATTTGATCTGTTAGTCAAAATATGCTTCACATACTAAGCCAGACAATCTAAGAAATACTTATCCCAAATATCTGGAAATCGATTATATTAATTATTTCATGTGGTGAAGGAAAATTTGGTATGTGGGTCGACAATAAGCCAAGAATTAAGGACGCCAACACATATTTCGTTATTTCTCTTTATCAAGTTGATGATATACCTCGCTTCCTCCTTCCAAAAGAAAACAATAATAATAAAACAAAACAATAAGTAATATACCTCAACACACACTTGGCTTTAACTTTCACCATTATGATTTATGAAGTATGGAAACTTTAATCTCCCTTTTGGTTTCCAATTATTTTCTTATATTAGGCTTTACAATGAAGAAGATTATTCATCTGACCCAATTGATATGATTAATTGCTTCATTATGTTCCCTTTATTTTATTTTTGGGGGGGTCTATTTCACCCCTTTCTCCTACAGAATCATTGGAGACTATTGTTTGTAAAAAAATAATTGTTTATAGATCACTCTTATACTAGTTTTTGTATCTTATACAAAGCAATAAACCGAACACCTAATATTTAATGCACCTTTGCAAATTAGATTGTAAGTATACAATGCAGATAAATTTAATGATATTATCGTTTTCCAGAAGAACATTATTAGGACTTTAGGAGGAGCATCTGTTCAAAACATTCACGGATGCAAGCGTTATTGGCTGCAAGGAAATAGCAGATCAAGCTGTGTTTCTATGTTAAAGAAAGCAATCAATTAGATAGATTACCATTATCCCTCCCTAACCAATACTCTTTCTCAAAAAATATTGATTTTTTGAGTAGTTCACATATATTAATAAACAATAAATATTTAGTATTAAATACATTATTTTTTTATCTTAAACATTTTCCCATAAATATTAACCAATAGAAATTTAACAATTCAAACATTCTCAATTAATATTTTTTGAAGTTTACTATTTACCAACATTAACTAATAATCGTTCTTTTTGAAGCAGAAGGGAGTAATAAGCAAGTATCTATCAACTTTTATCATTGTTAGAGTTAAGAGAGACATGAGGGCCGAAGCAACAATTGGATCTATAAACGCAAAGATCTAAAGATTAAATCGGCTCTCGGTGCATAACTTCGAAACCCGATTTTTTCAATCGGTTATTACTTCCAAACTACACACTATGCATACGCATTAAGAACAGAGGAATGAAACAGAGACAAGCAACTTCCAACCTCAAAATTCATTCTATAGTAGAACCAAATTTTCAAAATTATTATTATCAGAAAAATTCCAACCAAATATATATATAGTACAGACTACAGAATTGTTAATCCAAGCTTTCGCTATAATACAATAAGACTCAAGCTTGTGTTGAGTTTTCCCAAATAACAATTATCTATACTCCAAAAAAATTAAGTCTACACATAAATAAAGAATCCGTGACTCTGCCTAAACCAAACTTCACCATCTCTATCTCACACACACTGCATTCAGCAACACGTGAACGAGCATCAAATCCACAAAGTACTGATGTCCGATCTCACCGTCCCTCCACCGCATTTTCGCCGGAGCTCTTCCGTAATGAACCCCGTCGTTGCACCGGTTATCATAATGCCACGGATACGTCATATCGAAGTTATCAACCACGCTTGTGACCAATCCTGCATCCCTCATTTTCTCAAGAAACACTCCGTTAAACGCCTCCATTTTACTTGGGTTAAACGCTAGCAATCTCGCGTAACCACCTGTCGCGATTGTGTTCCTGAAAATCACTTCAGGCGGTTTCAATCCTCTGCTTTTGACACCGTCGAAAACTTCTCTCCAAAATGTAGCCGCGGTTTCAGCGCCTTTCGCAAATGCTCTAAGACTGGTCCAGTGAATCCCATCGTGTAGACCTGAGTTCACGATCATGACGTCGGGAACACGGTTTGTTTCTTCAGAGAAGTATTTCTTGAGCAATTCTCTGAAGTCCAAGTCTTTAAGTGAATCAAGACCCTGATAGTTCTTTGTCTCGTTCCAATGACCGTTAAAGATACTCGTGATCCTAACCGTCTCCGATGAGTTCTTCGGATTCGAAAACGTCAAATCGAATCTCCTCGGAACAGCTGGGATTTCAGGATGACCCAATACGAAATTCAGCAAGTTTCTGATCGAATCGACGTGATTCGAATCTCCCCAGAAGAATATCCATTTGTTTTTCAAGCAGTCCCAAGCTGCATCGCCGGATAAGAGCTTGAAAGAGCAATGGCTGGAGTAAACCCAACCATTGCTCTCTATAGCTCCAACAGCTCCGTCGCACCACGGTTTCCGGCAAGGGAAATTCTCGGCGAGGCAGCGGTAACGCCCGTCGTTGCTGATCTCGCATTCGTCGTTCTTCCCAAGTCTAGTCCATCGTCCCGACCAGGCGTTTCTGTCAAAATCGGATTTTTTACATGACCGGAGCTCTGGCAGAGTAACGTCAGGCTTCTTGAGGAAGCGTAATCGGACGTTGCGAAGCTTTCGGTCGAAGCCTAAACGTGCGGTGCTGAACTTAAGGCCTTGGTAATGGCGGAAGAGTAAAATGACGGTGAGGTTGTAATCTCCGGCGAATTCAGGATGCACCTGTAACGAGAAAGAGTAAGTTCCGTTGCCGAAATCTTTCACCGGCGGTCTAGATTTCCAATTCTCGCCGGATAAATCAGTCTCGAAATAGTCTCCACCGATGCAAACGGGTGTTCCAGATTGGTCTATGGCTTGGAATTTGAATTCGTGGATCTTGCCGGCGGTTAGCTCTACTGAATCAATCCCATCGACGCCGGGAACGGAAATATCGACGGTTTTTGCTTCCCTGCACGGCGCTCCTCCTGGAGCCATCCAATTTCGCATCAGATTAGCCGTGAAATTCTTCTGCAAATCGGCGGTGATCCACGCGAATTGGACCTGGGATGAGTTTGAAATGAGATTCACAATCTTCGGATCCAGATTTCGTCTAACCGTCGTGGTGTTCAGACTGATATTTTGGCGGTGGGTTTTCTCGGATTCTAAAGGCGACGGAGAAGGATTGACTTGAACAGAGTATGCATTGAATCTCCAAAGCTCGACGAAGCTTTGAATGGAACCACCGTCAATACTCCAGACGACCAACATGAGGAAGAAGACGAGTGCTGTAAGAGCACCGAGCCGCCATTGAAGCAGAGGACTCGGCCGTAGACTCATCAATTGGCTCGGCACCGGAGATAGAATCGCTCCTTTCTCCGGCATCTGAACATCCGACAGAAACAAAACCCACAAAGGAGAATTCAAGTGAGAAAATTAAAAAAAA
>VBRH01000503.1:90922-107367 GCA_014578085.1 Cardamine resedifolia | reverse complement strand
ACCTCCATGCGAACCTACCTCGTTTATTAGGGTTTCTTTCGCCTTCCATTAACGAAACGTCTGGGCCAATCCATTCTAAATGGGCTATAAAGGTTTGGGCTAACGAAATTGATATCATCACTTTTGTTACATCCAAATCGTTTTATTAATAATACCTTGATTATATACTATTTAACTTCCTTGATGCTAGTGCTAATTTTTTCTTGAGACCATTTTTTTATTGGTGCGTATCATCTTCCCGCAGACAATGCTAATTTTCCATGTGGAATATGAGTATAACCCATTACTCCCAAGGGAGATTGAATTCAATTTTCTACAATGGCAAAATGTATACTTGGATGTATGGATGAATAAAAGCTAAACTTTCATTTTTTTTTATAAATAGAATTAACAAATGAAAACTTTATTTATTATTAGTACAAGAAGAACTTGACTTGAAACTAAACTAATGTTTTCAGTTCTACTACTTTTTCCAAGTTAAGCTAATCAGAAGAAAACAAAAGCTGGGCAACTCAGACTTGCTTTGTATAAAAATGCTGGCTGGTGTATGTACAATACTATGTATATAAAAAAAAAGGGTCAAACAAAAATTATGACTTTTGCTCTAATTACACCCTACCAAAAATTGGGAATGTGTCTCATGTGTTCAAAGAGTGGACTGGCCTAGAAGCAGAGTATGCCACCAACCGCATGCAATGTTTTTGGGGAAGCAATCTTTGATTCTAACTTCTGAAGGTGAATTCCGATCAATCACATCTCCGAGACCCAACTGTTTCAGACACAAACAATTGTCATTAGTTACATTAATGGAACAACAAAACAGTTCAGAAATTCGAATATGGTCTGTTTTTTACCTGCCCGTATTTGTTCCATCCCCAGCAGAATACTCTCCCTTCATCTTCAACAAACAGAAAACACAGACCAGTTTTTAAAAGTTTAAGATAAATCTCTTTCCTAGCTAACAAGAAATTAAAACTAGTCTTTGGTTTAAATGGGGTACCTGTGATTACAGCTGTGTGGCGAGCACCGCAAGAGATCGTTTTCACGTTTACGTTTTCCAAATTTGGAGCCTCCAATAATTTTGGAAGAGTCTGAAACATCAAATGGTTTCAAGTTTAGTGGCAGTCAGGGCCTTTACAAAGCATTACTAGAAGTAGCCAAGGCAACAAAATATTCTTCAAGAGTTTTACCTCAGCTTGATCACAACCAGTACCTAACTGGCCAAATTGGTTTCCACCAAACGCATAAACATCACCATCAGATGAAGCGCAGATCGTGTGCCATAGACCTGCAGCCACTTCTTCTATTCGGATTCCCAACAAAGATGACACACATGTAGGACGTAGTTCATCATCTGTGCTTCCTTGGCCACACTTCAGAGAGCAAAAAGAATATTCAATTACATCCACTGACCCACATAACAGCCCACATAACAGAACAAAGTGCAAATGTTAGTTGTAGATACATAGCAAGAGAGATTTCCGTTTTTCCTTTGCAGCCTTTATCTTAAATGCAGACCGGCATTTTTTCCCAGTTAAATGTTATAAAAAACCCAAATCTAATGTTTAATCTATGTTTTGATATATATATAATATCTTTTTGACAAGCTCCCCACTAGTTCAACACAGTGATGATTAGTTTACCACAACATTTATTTGCCAAAATCGCATACAAGTGGGTTCAGCCAAAAGCAAGAATCTCAACTCATTCAAGTTTCAAGCATATGATTTAATAAAGAAAGCCAAGGATCTGTCATGCTCACCTGTCCATAAAGCCCCCAACCAAATGTGAGTAGCGCTCCAGTATCTGTCCACAAAAAATTAGTTACAACTCATTCGAATTATATGCAAGACAATTATTGTTCCTCTGAAGAAAATTTCAGATAACATATGTCAATCTTTTTCAGGTTAAAGGGTCTGTTCATAGTCTTATGAAGGACTCTAAGAAGAGTCGAAACAAGTGAAGTAGTGAACCTTAACCAAGACATAGTGCAGAAAGTTGATCAAATTTCAAAATCCTAGTTATAATAGAGTATAAAGATTTGATATAAGGTTGAATCGTGTTGTTTTCAGTGATGGAATTGAACACTCATCTTCACTTATCTAATAAATAACTAGCCACAAAGCAATGTGAAAACAATACCTGTGATCACAGCACTGTGTCGCCCTCCACATGCAATTTTTTTTACATAACTACCAAGAACTCGGCCGCATTGTACTTCTGAACTCATGTTTACACATGAAACAGTGCCTTTTCCATAAGAAGAAGGCTCAATACATGGAATAGGATGCGGAGAGGAAACTAGGCGTACACGGGAGCCCAATCCAAGCTGTCCTTCTCCTCCATAACCCCAACCCCACACCTGTCCAATATCTGGACTTGAGAAAAAATTAGGATGTATTAAGTGTTTATAATAGCACACCAGAAGCTCTCTTCAGCTTAATGGAGATACCGTCACTGATGTGAGAAGCTGAAAATCTCACCTGATAATGCTAGAGTATGACGTCCACCAGCAGCAACATTGACAATCCTAACTCCTGGCGCCAACGATACAAGGCAAGGCAATGCCGAGAGTTCATTATTGTCTGACGGTGATGAACTTTCAGCAGCTTGTTTTGACGGTGAAATCCGCCTTTTCTTTGTTGATTCTGCGCCACCTCTAGTTTCCATTTGAGAAGACGTTCCACCGCTAGATTTTTTTCCTTGAGAACTGGGGCTCACTGCAAAAGAGGCACCATACTCATCCTTGACATTCATCCTCAAATGCAAAAGAAAAAAACAGGCAAAATGAGATTCCACCTTGCTCTGCCGAGAACGAAATGTTTCTTTCACATGAATCTCCCTTTACAAGTCCAGACACCCTCCCTGTGGGTATACATTCCCTCCATCCCCATGTATAAACTTCATGATTCTCTGTATCCAAAGGAAACAAATAGTTGTAAAACAATGACATTGTGAAATTGGATCAAAGCTAATTCAGATCATGAAATGTACCTGTTACTGCCACACAATGAGCCCATCCAGCCTCAGCTTTCTGTACACAAACCTCAGGAGGAAGAGGAAAAGGCTCTGGAGTTTCCTATACAGTAGATATAAAGTATAACTCAATTTTAGTAGACTATATATCATATTGTTTTTCTTTTCATTCAATTTTTTTTCATAATCACACAATGCAGAAGAAAGTTACGAAAAATCTAACCCCGTGCTTCCCAGATGTCACATAGCTTTGACCTAGATCATCTGTCGAACCCCATGTAATTAGCTTCCCTGATTCTGATTAACATAAACCAAAGCAAAACAAAACCATCTCATTCAACTCAAATATCACTAATGATTTCAATTAATCCATTCTACAAATCAGATGCATTGTGAAACTGAAATTGAGAAATCGTAGTATAACGGATGACTTTTCTGATAAAACCTAATCGATTATAAGCGAACCTGCAGTAGCCATTGCGAAACCGCATCCACCACCGGAAACATCTTTCCATGAACTTCCAACTGCCGGCGGAATCTTCACCACGACAGGTGACATAAGAGGTGATCGTTGCGGCGAAGCTCCGGGCAAGTAACCCCACATGTACACCAGTCTCTGTCCTAGTTCCTCTTCCTCCTTCTCCTCTGGTGCGGCGGCGCTAGCTTCAGTCTCCGATTTTCCCTCGCCATTCATTTCAGTTTTTTTTTTAAAAGCAGAGGAAAGAAGGAAACAAGGAATTATAAAAATATCAGTTTTCAGAGAAGTTGACGTGTATGGGATATGTATGTATAGGCTTGGAGGTTGATGGGCCGAGACATAAAGGCTCTCTATAGTTTTATAATCTTCGATTTAGTCCAGGTATTTTCTTTCTTACTAGAAAGAACCCCTCCATGGTAGAATTGATAAATTCTTTATTGCATTAAAATATTGAACTCAGTGCTAATCATAATTTCGGCAAATCTTAAGAGTTACATGACTAGGATAAGTTGATAACAAAAGAGTTTCGTAAATAAATATAAAAGCATATAAATATACATACATGCAAAAATATGTTGATCAAAAGATTCAAAACTCAAAAGTCATTTCATTTTTACCACACTATGAATTCGGGTTCGAACATATGTAATGCATGTTGCTGACAAAGACTATAATTTTGTTTTGTTTTTCTGAAAATTATTTTTCCATGAATATTTATTGATTGATTATATCTAATTGTATTCATCAAAATACATTAGATATATATATTTATTATGCTTTTTAATTGTGTGTTTAAAAAAAAAATGTTTTAACTGTTTACAAATAAAACTTAAATAATTCAAAAAAAAAACGGTCAAATCATTTTATGTTATGCTAGATTAAAAATCATTGGTGTAATTAATGGTATTTGGGTCAATGATTCAGGATGAATGGTTCAAATTGGTAAAACTACCATATGTATTATTATTAGAGACTGAAAATTTTAGATATAACAAAAAAATAATCATAAAGAATGATGGTTGAATTTGTTCATGGATAACAGTTAGTTCAAAAAGTAAGCTTTTCTATCTTGGTCTTAATTTGGAAATACTCATAAGTTGTTGGGTACCAATGGTGAAACATTTAAAATATCTTGGAAAATATGTGAGCCAAGTAAATATCTCTTTGGAATATATCTTGAGAGATTTCTTTATAAAAAAATAAAAATCTTGGGAGATATGTAAGCCAAGTAAATATCTCTTTGGAGTATGTGGACCATAAGTTTTTACTTGAAATGCATTTTTGTGATATCGTTTTTTTTACTTTCAAATAAGTTTCTCAATATAGGTTTCCCTTTAGAAAGTGCTTCAGACGCTACCCTGGTTATATTGGCGAATGATGAACAAGGAAGGATGATAGATGAGTTTTATTCGTGGATCAAATAATAGGGGCGAGTTACGAAAGTAGCAATAATGTTGGGGTGGTTTAGAAGTCTTCCAAAAGAAACGCGTTAAAACGTATCATTATTTAGAAAACGAGAGTAGCCACGTAGGATGAATCACGTGGGGTGTCCGTATACGTGGCGAAATGTGAACCGCTTGTTTTCTGACGAAATCTAAGCCAAGAGTTTGTGACGAAGTTTCTGGAAGTAGAAGTGTTGTTTTGGTCCAATATATACGTCGGCGAAATTAGCCAGTGGGGCTCGTATAAATGATTGTGATGACACGTTGCAGGCTCTGAGACGACTCACTCTTTCTCGAAACGAAGTGACTCATTCATATGGGACCTACAAGAACCTGAGCTAGCCATCATCACTGCTTTGTCTTTCTTTTTTAATACTAATGTTTTCTTTTTGTAACGTGGAGAGATTTGTTAAGAACATTTACATATGAAACCATTTTTTTTTTTTAATAAAACCACGGGCACGGGCATTATAGGTTTTTACACATAATCTCTCTTGATATTTAAAATAAACATTTAATCTATTTCGATTTGAACACAAATAAATCATGTATTTGTGCTACTACTAAACCACGGGTCATATGCAATAAGTTTTCTTTTATGAGTGTTTTATTTTCATTATGTTATTTGTAGTTACAAATTATAAATTAACATACAGTGCACACATTTTCATGCTAATCCTCAAATTTTCTATAAACCAATTAGTTTTTAGCTTTATACTACTTTTGTTTCAAAATTTGGTTTATTAATTTATAATCTAGTGATTCATTATAGTATTGTTACTATGTCATCATCCAAATTAAAATATGTATAATACATTTTACCAACCAAGAAATGTATATTTTGCGTTTTTCTCACTATAAAAATATATATGAGAACCATCACCCCCAAATTATAACAGTAATATAAAGATTATGACCTTGTAAGTTTTTTCTTGATTCTTTTCTTTCAATTTTCCCAAATTTCCATTGTTTGAGGCAAGATGCTATAGAGTGTAAGAGGATCTCCAATAGTTCTCAAGTGAGTTTCTCCAAACAAAAAAGAATATTAAAAATATGGATGGGTTTCTCAAAATCATGAGAAACTCTTACCAAAGTTTCTCAATTGATAATAATGTCCATCTCATTAAAATATTATTAAATCTTTTTTTTTTCATTTGTGAAATACCCCATGAAATATCACTGATCGACATGCTCAAAGTGCATATATATTTTAACGATTTATGAATTTAGCAAACATATCAGCATTGATGTCTTCATTATTTTCAAGGTTTTGAGTGTAAGAGAATTATTTAGACAAAATATTTTTGATTATGTTGAAATCTAACTACCTTTTGAGTTAGAGAGTACACATTGTTGAAGCATCAAATGATTTTCCGGCTACCAATATATACAACCTGGCCACATATAGACTTAGTTATCTCAATTATTTGAAATACTACCTAAAATTCAGTTTATGATAAAGAAGAATACTTCGTGTCACTACAAGAAAACATAGCGAATTTCGACTAAAATTTTCGACTATAATGATAGTCGAAAAATTTTCGACTATTTTCCGACTAATTTCCGACAAAGGGAAGTTTAGTCGGAAAGTAGTCGGAATTTTCCGACAAAATATTTAGTCGGAAAATGGATAGAAATTTTAGTCGGAGATTTGTGGGTATTTTAACGGAGAAAAGTCAGAAATTTTTTTGATTTTTGTTTCTAAATTTTTGACTAAATTCCGACTAAATTAGTCGGAAATTAGGCGGAAATATTTAGTAGGAATTTAGTCGGAAATATTTTCGACTAATTTAGTCGAAATTTAGTCGGAAATTTGGTCGGAGCTTTACACATGTTACTGTTAAATTTAAAAATTTCCGACTAAATTCTGATTATTTGTCGGATTTTAGTCGGAAATTTTGTCTAATTTTCTTACTAATTTCCGACTATTTATCAGATTTTAGTCGAAAATTTTGTCTCATTTTCTTACTAATTTCGACTATTTGTCGGATTTTAGTCGGAAATTTTGTCTAATTTTCCTACAAAATTCCGACTAATTATGGTAATAGTATAAATTTAGTCGGAATTTTTTTCTATATAACCTACACCATTTTTCACTCTATAAACACTTATACCTTCTAAATTTCTTTCTACTCTCTCTCTCAAATCTCTTAAAACTTTATAAATATTTCAAATCTCTCTTAAATCTCTTTATATTTTATAAATTTCTCCAAACTTCTAATATTTCTACCGTTTTTTTTCAAATTACAAACTTTTAAAAATTTATTTCAAATTTCTTTAAAATCTCTTAATATTTTTTCAAATTTCATATTTTTGTTTTAAGAAAACAATTTCTATTTTCTTTACGTTTCCAAATGTTTTTTATATAATTTCCGTATTTTCAAAGTTTTTTTTTTAAAAAAATAATAATTTTCGACTAATTTTCGACTAAATTTAAAAAAAAAAAAATTTAATTTAATTAGTCGGAATTTTAAATAATACGGTCGGAAATTCCGACTATTTTCCGACTAAATGAGTATTTTTCCTACAAATTTCCGACTATGGGTTTTCTGACTAAACTCCGACTACATTTTTTCCTACAAATTTCCGACTATTTTTTTCTGATAAATTTCCGACTAAAATTTTTTTCCGACAGCCGTTTTCCGACTATTTAGGGTTAGTCGGAAAATAGTCGGAAATTTTGTTTTCCTACTAATTTCCGACTAAATGCTTAGTCGGAAATTGTGTTGTTTTCTTGTAGTGTGTTACAGTACATAAACCCATAAATTAAGGCATATTATAAGTTTATATGATATAAATTGTGTATTCTTAATATAGAATAGAGATGAGTATAAAATACTATTCAGAACGTATTGAAAATCCAAGTTTTGTTTAAATTTTAAACTCCACCCGTACGTACAAGTGATTCGAGTAATCGAATAGTTGAGCTCGCGATAATGTGTCCATCCACATATGTTCATGCGTTTAACAAGGGCGATGAAGAAGGTAAACAAACCAATCCTTGTGACAAAAACTCACACGTTAAGTGTGTAATTAAACCATCAATTCCAACATCTTTGTATAAATAAGCCTCGGAATAACATAAACACATACCTATTGCCACATCAGAAGCACAAAAACAGAAAGTATTCTGTAAACAATTATACTAAATACGGTATATATGGATGTTGAAAATGGCAAGAACGCTGAGGCGAGTGTGTTTCAGATGCCTCTTCATTACCCAAGATACTCTAAAGAAGATTACCAAGACATGCCAGAGTGGAAGCTCGACAGGGTTTTAGCAGATTACGGTTTGTCTACTTATGGTGACTTGGCTCATAAGCGAGACTTTGCTATAGGAGCTTTTCTCTGGATTTCAACTCATAATTCAAAGCTTTATCAAGACAAGTCATCAACTCCAAACTGAAGAAAGATACAAAATCAGCTCAAGCGTAAGGTTTAGAACTACCAAGTTTAGTTGTTGCAATAAATAATTTGGTTTTGTTGTGTGCTTACCATAATGATGTGATAACGAAACATGTAAAATCAGGAGTTTCGTATAGAAATGTTTGGAAACTGTTAAAACAAGGGTCGGAGAACTTAAATATATGGTCGTTTTTTTTTTTCTAAGAAGAAGTTAAATGGTAGTTTATCGCCTTGTGAAAACAGTTTATAAATCTTCATTATCACGATGGCTTCTGCTACAAACAAAACTCTGATTTAACTTTAGTGTATATATTCAGACTTGGTTATTAAATTATTAAACCACCGGTTTGGAAAATTGGTTTCATCAAACGAACCAAAGCCAACAACTGAATAAATGGTTTTTTCACTCGAAAATTCTTTCGTCTCTTAACTAAAAAAATATTTTCCGGTGAGAATTCTTACGCCGGCTTCTCTAGACACCGACTGAATCACTTAAAATTTTTGGTGAAAGTGAAGGAATTTGATTTTTACTTCCTCTCCTCTCCAGTCTAAACAAGGTCTGATTCGTTTCCTAAAATTAGTATTGCTCAATCTGAGATGATTTCGTGAAATCAGAAATTCGATTGGATTCCAAAATCGTGATTGATCTATTTGCTGTTTCCTAGATTATGGAACTGGGTTTTTGATTTATTATGTTTTTCGTCTCTTTTGCTTCGATCTGAATATTATTTCAATGTTGTTGTCAGATATCTGATGATGGGAATAAGCAAAACTGAGATCAATTTGCGGAGATTGCTTTCCGCTGCACCTAATCAGCAAAATCAGTCAAAACTTATGCATGTACGTCCCTTTGGATCTTCATGTTTAAACTAAATTAGTTTCGTGCTTCAGAATCAAAGATAATTTTGATGTTGATGTATGAAATATCTGCAGTATGTTGCCACTTTGAGGGAACAGTTAGAACAACTCTCGGAAGAGAAGACACCTGAAGGGCTTCCCAGGTTACTTACTCTCTTAATGATTCAGCATTGCAATTTAAAACTTTCACAGATTATTGCGTTGAAAACTTGATTTTTGTTTAGAAGATTTCTGCTTTGGTTATTTGAATGTCGAGAAGAGTTATATATATTTCTAGGATCAGGGGTTAGAGATTCAAATTGAATTTTTTGGTATTATATTATACTTGTTTCGTGTTCATAGTTTGGCCAAACACTAGAGTATTATGCTGACTTGAAATGCCTAAGTATCCACTTTTTTCTTATCTCGCTTGGTTTCTCGAGTTCCTTTTTTTTTTTCTCTTTACAAGAATAATGTGCTTATCTTCTCCTTTGATCTCTTTTCCAGAGTTACAAAGGCTAAGGTGAATGAATACTATGAAAAGATTGAAGCTGTTACTTCAAAATTAGCTGCTCAAGTGGTAAGTCACCTCAACTAGAAAGGGACTGTTCTTTTCAATTCTAGAGCTAAGACACTAGGAGCAAGTAACGTTTTAGAATACATTTAGGCTCTAGCTTATATGATACTTTCATATTTGCTTCCCCAGTTTTTACTAGATGCATTTGGTCTTGAGGAATTGTTTGAAGTTTCTTTCTTTCCTCCCCATGGGTATAGTTTTAGGAATGCACATTTTGGTTTGTTTCTGCTTAGAACCTTTTTTGGGTTGCAAGAAAAGAATTTCAAGCTTTACTTCTGTAACTTGTATCAAATTATTGATTTTTCCCCCAAATTTACAGCCCGATACAGAGGTACCTGATGAGCCTTTTGTAAAGGACTCTACCAACGAAAGCTCTCCAAAAGTAGAAGACGATACTCGAAGCCCCACTTCGCCACAGCTGAGAAGAAGAATCGTGTAAGAATACATAATTGTTATGCTAAATTTTTTGCCTTTATCTCTTACCAGCTTCCTTGATTGATTCAGGTCTACAAGTTCCAAGGAGCAAAGCTATGATACCACTGATGCTGATACATCGAAACCAATAAAACTAGACACCGCAGCTCAAGCTCACATTGACAAGCACAGGTAGTTTCATAATCATTTGATCTATGCACTTTCCTTAATAATAATAATAATCCTGTAGAGTAAGCTTTATTCTTCTTGAATTTAAGTCGAATTTGCCACGTTGGTGATTAATTTGATGACAGAAAGCTTCAAGAGGATCTAACAGATGAAATGGTGGTACTTGCAAGACAACTCAAGGAGAGAAGTCAAATGATAAGCCAATCTGTGCAAAATACAGAAAATGTGAGATGCTAACCTTTTCCTCACAAAACTCACTATTCGTACTATTATATCAACAATGGGATAAGAGAAGAATTTATACGGGTTCACGTATTGTTTTTACTGGTTCATTGGTCTTAACACTATTTCTTTTTTTCTTGGTTGTGAATTCATTAACAAAAGATACTCGAATCTACTGAGGAGGCCATTGAGCAAAGCTTAGCGAGCACAGGACACGCAACCACAAGAGCCACAAAGATATATTCACAAAGCTCAAAGACAAGTTGCTTCCAATGGCTCTTGATCTTCGCCATGACATGTGTGTTCATAATGGTTGTCCTGTTGATCCGAGTCACATAGAAACTGGTTCGGAATGTAAACCAAATTAGTGAAATTTTGAATAATATTGCAGTCTATTTATCATACAGTTTGTTAAAGTTATGATGACTTTGTAAATTCAGAGTTGGATATGTGAAAGCTACTACTTTTTTTTAAGATATGCCAGAAATAGCACAACTTGGTTCTGTATTTACGAATTTTGTTTTGTGTTGAGTAAGAAATTGTAATTTCAACAGTTTGGTTGGAAGACCGGTACGGTTTGGTTATCTTGGCACACTTAAAACCCTAAGGAAAAAGCCAAAACCCTGAGAGAAACCATTTATTGTAATCGCCATGGGAACTTTCGCTCTGTGCCTTCGTAGATCAGCTTCTAGTTTAGCTTCCGTGTGTGGTCGTGTTGCTCGAGCTCAGGCCGTATCCACCATTGTCAATCGTTCGTCTCTTGTTCACAAGCCATCTCTGCTTCGTCCTTTCGTCTCTCGTGGCGTTTCTTATTCGACGGCCACTGAGCGATTAAAGTCAGATCAGACGCTTCTCCAAGTGATTGACTCCGAGATCAACGATTTTTTTCAAGCCGGTGATCACGATGTGGTAATCCCTCGTCTCCATCACTTAATTCCTGGAAAAAAACGAATCTTGATTTCTGATAGAGAATTGCAGAAGTGGTGATTAAAATTCGATTGATTCTTCTGTGAGTTTGCTTACTAAATAGAAGCCATAAGCTTCAATGGTGAGCTCATAGTTGAATCTAACTTGAGACTTGAGTAAAGTCGATACATTTTCAAAATTTGATCATGCCATTATTTTCATAAGCAGAGCGTTGTTTAGGCTTTATGGTGTTGGCAAATCAAAGCATTTGGTTTCTGTGGTAAAGATAAGTTTTTAAAAGCTTACATGATTCTGGTTATATTTGTTCTTTATGCAGGAGGAAGAGACAACAGCCTCCAGTGACTTTCCTTTCAAAATCGAAGATAATCCTGGACATCGGACTGTGACATTGACTAGAGAATACAATGGAGAGCAGATTAAAGTAGAAGTAAGCATGCCTGGTCTTGCTATGGATGAAAATGAAGATGATATAGATGACAATGAAGATGGTGATGATCGTAATGAGAAAGCGAATGAATCAAGCATTCCACTTGTTGTCACTGTGACTAAGAAGAGTGGACTCAGCCTAGAGTTTAGCTGCACTGCTTTCCCTGATGAGATTGTCATTGATGGTTTGTCTGTGAACCGTCCCGAGAATTCTTCTGAAGAACAATTGGCTTATGATGGGCCAGATTTTCAGTAAGCTACATTTATCTCAGCTGATTTAATCATGATAACCAAACAAAAAAAAACCTCAAATGTTCCTTGTTTCTTTTGCTTTACAGAGAGTTGGATGAGAATATGCGCAAGTCGTTCCACAAGTTTCTAGAGAACAGAGGAATCAAGGCAAGCGCAACGGATTTCTTGTATGAGTACATGATGAAGAAGGATAGCAGAGAGTACTTACTATGGTTGAAGAAACTCAAAACCTTTGTCCAAGAGTGAAGATACACTAAGTAGAGTAAGCGCAAGATGGTTTTGGTTGCAGATTATATTTGTTATGAGTGCTGTGTTCACAATTGGGGATTTGAATGTGAAATTCGAATTTGAGAATCATTGTTAGCAAGTGACAACCATAGATTGTAAAGGAATCGTAACTTCTTTTGCTTTGCTTGGAGATAAAAATAGAAATGGTATAAGGAGTTTTTGACATGAAGAGAAGCTACTAAACACTTTACGGTGACCCAAGTAAAGTAAAATTACAAGTAAATTTGGGTAATTTCAGATTAAATGGATATCCTATATATATAACATTTAAGAAGTCAATTTTGGAGTCATTTAAGAAATTATCAAATCAGTCATCTTCGATCTCAGAACGGGAACTGATATCAATAACACTTCAGCTTAAAATCAAATTATAGTAAAGAGATTTTTAGCAAATCGGCTCAAATAAATTATAAAAATCAAGTACAATACTGATTACAATCCGATTGACAAGAAGAATGAATTCATTACAATAAACACTTATCTTGGATTCATATCGAAGAAGATGATTAAGTAGAAGTCCATCTACATGCACAGTCGATTAAGAAAAAATATGTTAATAAAATATATAATAAAACAAAACCACAACAAAATACACAAAATATTATACATGATATTTATAATTATTTACACAACTGCAAAACCACTAAAACCAACATATTATACTTTCCAAAATTAACTATTTTATACTTACATAGTTTCTACTATAAACAAATTTCCGAATAATGATTCCTTACTCACAAATTATTAACATTTAATAAACTAAATAATAATACTCTAGACAACTATAAAGAAATGACATAGAGTTGAAATTTTATTTTTAAAATGATTTCATATTCACTAAAACATTCGTCCGCGATGTAGCGCGGAGGCATTTACTAGTTATGGATATAAAATAACCGACTCAAATCAAAACTAAAAATTACCCGATTCTAAATCGGCTATGACAAAAAATATTCATATCAAAACCAAACCGAACCGATTTTCTTTATATAAATGCAATAACCGAACTACCTGATATGGGAATAATCTGACTCGAAACCCGAACGGATATCCAAATACGAAATAAAAATTTTAATTTGTTGTCATATATGAACACAAGTATTAGTTAAGGGATAAGCAATTAGCAAATGCTTAAATATATGACTAATTTACCCTCAATTGATCCATTATAGATTTACGTACTCTCCAAGTAGAACTTGTTCACCAAGTCTTTCTATTCTTGATATCTTTCATTATTTGATCTCATTAATTTGCTCACTCTCTTTTATTTTCTCATATTTATTTGTTTCCTTTAGCTTCCATCTTTTTCTCCTCCAATGGCGGCGCAGAACAAGGATCCGATCTACGGCTAGTACGACATTGATAAATGCATGGTGCCAGACGACATTGAAGCCGTAGAAGTTGGTCACCGGATTAAAGAGTTTTTAGTTGAAAATGGGTTCGTCGGTGATCTTGTGATACAAGCGATATCAGCAAATGTCAAAAACGTTCCTCCTCGCGTTCAATCACAGCTCAATCAGCTCGAATCGGGAGTTAACTTCTCGCATCTCCACAACTACTGTAAGGAAACAAGAAAAAATCTCAGGATGTGACGGTTCGCTAAACTCCTTACACATCCAAAAATATTGCGTAGCTATAATACACCACCATGTCACAAACTATTACGATTAGTTTATAACCTTTATGAAATATAAATCTTAAATGGAATGAAAATTGTGACGGAATATAGTAAATAAACTAAAAGATAAACAAAAAAATGATGTCAACGAAATACATACGAAATCAAAATACATATTTTAGCGTTAGTAAATTAATTCTGGCTGATATTGAGGTTAAAAACTTAAAATAGTGGCTATAAACCACTATAAACTCTAAAATCCATTTAGTTTTATAACTTATGTTTGGTTATCGGGTAGTATATGAATAACTTATGTTTGGTTATCGGGTATAACTTATGTTTGGTTATCGGGTATGTATAACTTAAAATTGGATTTTAATGTATAACTTCAAGGCTAGGTATATGTTCGCTTAGTTTTTCTATTCTTATATCTTTCATTATTTCTCATTTGCTCACTCGTTTTAATTTTCTCATTAAACTTTTCTTTAGCTTCGGATCTAATCTCCTCCAATGGCTGCAGAGAACAACGATCCAATCTTCGGTTGGCACGACATCGAAAATTGCATGGTGCCTAGTGATATTGGAGCCGTAGAAGTTGGTCGGCGGATTAAAGCCTTTTTAGTTAAAAAAGGTTTTGTCGGTGATTTTGTTCTAAACGCTATATCAGCGAATGACAGTAACATTCCTCATAATGTTCAAGCAGAGCTCAATCGGCTGGATTCTGGAGTTAACTTCTCTCATCTCCACAACTACAGTAAGCAAAACAAATCTCAGTTTCGTTTTTTTTTTTTTCTTATAAAATGTTAGGTTTTGCCTAATTTGGGTTTTTTTGGATCTTGAAATAGTAGCTCAAATTACTAGTTGGATAAAAGAGAATAAGCCTCCATGATTATTACTGGGGATCATGGTTTTGACAATATAATGAATGATAAAGCTGAACGAGTTGGGATTCAACACAATCTGTGTATATCGTGGAGATGCCGTTGCTGCTGGCTTGATGAATATTGCTAAATACAATTGGACTTGGAGAGTGGTTCTCGGTTCTTTGATAGAGTTGTTGTTAATCTACATTCTGATATGAGACTAGATTGTAACAAGGCTTTTCATAAGGAGTTTTTGACATGAAGAGAAGCTACTTAACACTTTACGTTAACCACTTAAGTAAAGTGATCTTCTTATGTTGATGCAATCCTCAAAGGAACACTATGAATCCTAATTTTAAAAGAAGAACAAAAAAACTTCAATCATAATAGTAAAAATATATAATATGACATTTTTCTTTTGAGAGAGAGCGAGCTTAAAACCCATTCTCCTCTATCTCTGTCCTTTCTAAGACAGGAAGGTCCTTGTGGTTGTAAACAATTCCATTGTCTCCATCCACAACTTGTCCTTTTCCTCTCATTATCCTGTCATTCATCACCACACCCATTTACACTTCACAGCTTTTAACAAATCAATGAACAATTGAAAGACCATTAAACTCTAAATTATACCATCTCGTTGTCAATAATCCTTCGACTCCAACGGGGCCACGGGCATGGATCCTGCCTGTGCTTATTCCCACCTATACATAAGAATAACCCACATTGGCCATTCATTCACACTTCTCTATTTATTTGGTTTATTTGTCATAATATTATATGTTTCTCTCTTCCCTACCTCAGCACCAAATCCGAATCGAAAACCATCACAGAATCTTGTGCTTGCATTGTGGAAAACAGCAGCACTATCAAAAATGTTAAAGAGTTAGTTTCCAATATATTCTATGGACCGGAAGTCAAAATCACTTTAGTACATAAGCTATTACCTGTCCACTTGGCGGAGGAATATCTCTGCGACTTCACTATCTTCTGTCACTATGCAATCAGTGTGTGCACTGCTCTCATAATATAAGACAAAAGAGTGGCCACGCTTTATTTTCAGCACATGCAAAGTATACAGAGCGGTAGGCCCTTTGAGAAACTTTGTGATGTTATTAGTAGTAGGGATCAGCAATAATTTTACCTTCCATGTTGGTGAATATGATCTATAGCACCATGTACGTCTTCTACAATTTCAACAGTGCAGGCCTTGGAACTGTACTCGTGATGAAATGATTTTGTTTCCGGAATCTTCAGTTTAGCACTTGCTCTTGGCCCACCATACAAAGTGACGCCTGCAATTTGACACGTACACTTCATACAATGTCTCTTTGAAAATGGTAAACAAACTAAATACTATCTTAGTTTCAGTGTTTATGGTTTAAAAAACTCTAGTTTACTATTAACTATAAAACAACAGTTGTAAGGAAATTCAGATTGAAAGATAGATCCAATAAAGCACATAATTAACTATACTCACCTTTGGTTTGCAGAACATAAATAAGTTCAGTGAGAAAACCATTCTGCTCCAAAT
>VBRH01000503.1:7890-20589 GCA_014578085.1 Cardamine resedifolia | reverse complement strand
ATATATATATATATATGGATGTGTAAGACGATGAACAAGCATTGGATCCATTAATATAACATTTCTTTATTAGGTGTCAATCATATGACCATATCTTTGACTTGAATTAATCTGATCCTATGATTGCATATGTGCCTATAGAGTATAAGGCATTTTAAAAGAAAATGATTTATCTTTGGAACTATTACTCACATTTTTCTTAGGACCAAAGAAAAATGTAATGAAACATTTGTTGCATAATTAATTTCATAAAACCTAAACAAATATTTGAAGAGTTAGGAAATGTTTGGTGCCAAAAGCGAAGGGGAACATGGGATGGACCACTCAAAATTAAACTTTCGAATAAAATAGGCCAAGAACAAATAAAAAGATTATAATAACGACAAAAAGATAATTAATAGTGCCACCCAACTTGTGGGGAATATCTAAGATGGGATAGTTTGTCTGGGTTGTTTGAGAAAGGTTATTAAAAATTAAAAACTCAAGCAATTCCATTTTCTCAAAAATATTTTTACTAACCTAGACTAAAATAATTTTACATCACTACTTTTAGAGACCTGTAATATATATATTCAAACTAGCTACTCGTTTAAAAAGTTTTGGTGTGTACTTCCTTATATCCATCCTGACAAAATTATGAAATATAAGGCATACATTCTTTTTTTTCAACAAAATCTGGCTATAAAAGACATAGTTTATGAACTAAAGAAATTTATTAGTATAGTAGATGTGAATTTTTTAATGTAACTACCCACTGTAAAAAATATGCAGCAAATTTAAAATTTCTAAATCTAATCAATTTATAAGTTAATTCAGTTACATATATAATTTCTGTAAATACTTGCATATATTCTCAGCATAGCCAAATTAATTACCTACTTCGTACTATTTTATTTTTTAGTGGTGAAAGGAATGTTATTCTTAGATAGTTATTTTAAACCTTTTTTCTCTTGTCTTTGGACTTAAACCCATTTTATTAATTGGTAACGATTTGAGTGGTATACATACCCTTTACTACCACTGTAAAAGAATTACCAATTAAAACCCATTCATAAATGTTGTGATTTCGTGTTTAGTCCACCACACACACTCCATAGTTTGATTTCTCTAATAGAAGTATCAATGCTGACCAAAAAAATTATGACGACCTAAATATGTATCAATTGACAAGTATATAATCAGAATTCAAAATTTTCTAGATGGATGTGCACGAGTTGTTGTAGCTAATGTGACCCACAAAATTAATTTCCACAAAATTAATTTCATCGCATCAAATGCTATTAACGAAAAAGTTTAAACGCGCTCTCAAAATCCAGAGCGTAGGTGTTATGCGCCCCTAAAATTTTCTCTCGAGTGAAAACCTAATTTACTATTTTATCTTTCTCGACGACGCTATCGCACCACCGTGTCGTTGTCGCCGGCTGCTTTTCTAAACTTCTCTTTAACAAGTCTTAATCCCTCCAGCCTTATCTTCATCCTTGCTCCATGGATATGAACATCTCAGTTCCAGTTCGTGAAGAAGATTCAATGGAAATATAACATTCGTGATCCGGGAACGAGAAGTTAAATTTATTGTTTTTCTTTTTATTTTGGATTAATGAGCTGAGTTTTGCAGATTTTATTTAAATCAAATAAATATTTTGGGTGTTAAAAAAAGAATCGAAAAGTTTGAGGTTGTTTCTTTTGGATCAGGAAGTTGTGCTGGATTATTTTGATAAGATCAGAAGCTATGAGACTGTTTTACAAAGATCAGAAAGTTGGAGGGCTTAGTTATAATTTTGGAGAAGTTGAGAAAAAAAAAACCCATAATCTCTTCAAAGTCCTTCGTCGCCTCCATCAAAACAAAAGAGAAGAGTGCTGACTCTTCCAGTTGGTGTTGAGACGTGTCAAAGATAGAAAGGAGATAAGAGGTCTTGGTGTTGACAAGAATAGAGAAAAGAGGTTGCCGAGTGGTGGTGTTGTGATCGCAATCGTTGGATCGTCGTGTCGGAGTCAATCTCTCTCTCTCATCTTCGTGTGGTAAGGATCTCTTCTACTCTTTTTTTTTCATGTTGAGGGTGTCGTGATGAGGTTTTGACATACTGGGAAGGTTGTTCAATTATTTATTCACTGCTGATTGTCGTTACTGTTGTTTTCCGTAAACCGTTAGGTTCTTAGTTATTGAAGTTGCAAATTTATTGGTTTATAATAAATCGTTTTATGGTTGAGTTATTTAATTGATTTTCGCCGCTGACATTTTTATGTATTTATGGGAATATCATTAAAAAAAAATGGGTCAGGGCGTTTCAGAAAACGACAACTGTTATCAACAGCTCGTCAAGCCTGATTCCACCTTTCTCCTCTACAATTATATTGTCGGCTATTGTAGACGCCACAATAACAGCTACTGAGATTGCGGTGCAGGATTCATCAATATTAAACGAATCTACAACCACTGATTTTCATCTGTATCAAGAAGAGACTTCGTCGACTCCGTTTGTCCCTTCGCTAGGAGCTTGGGAAAAGCGTATTAGCATAATCTCTGAGACAGACTCGACAGCTAAAGCTTCTCCTCTTGCTGCAACATTTTTCCGAAGCGTTGACAAAGGGATACCACCTAGCTCTTAAAGAGGACGGACAGTTTTGGTCCCATGGGCTGCGAAGATGAACCCAAAGCTTTGTAATCTCTACCGAGCCACATCCCCAACTTATTTAGAAGATGGTACGCCAATAATTGAAATCCCAAACCATTTCTTATTGCAGGGTCTCGAAAATCAGAAGGAGTATATAATTGGTCAGTTCTTTCGTTGCAAAACACCTTCGATAGGCCTTGTTCATGCTGTAGCAAATCGAATTTGGGGTAAGAAAGGTAAGATCTTCACCCATAGACTAGGTGAATAATCTTTTATGTTCCATATTCGTGATGCTTTTACTAGAGCTGGGTTCTTTAACGTGGTTTATGGCATGTTGATGAATGTTTATTGTTTGTTGCTCCTTGGACCCCAGAAGCGACCTTAGCTATGCCTGATCACTTCAGTATCTGTCTGGGTAACTCTTAAGAATATACCAAGTCGTTTATATTCTCATGTTGGATTTAGTTGGGTGGCTTCTGGATTAGGAGAACCGGTACTTACAGAAAAGCCTAGACTTGATATGACCTTGATGGGAGAGGCAAAGTTATTGGTTGAGGTTGAATTAGAAAAAAGTTTTCCTCATAGGATCACAGTTAGAGATATGAAAGGTCTTGTCTCTTTGGTAGATGTTGAATATTCATGGATTCCCTCCAAATGTGATATATGTGGACAGTTAGGTCATAAGGAATTAAGATGTCTTCTTCAACTCCCAAAGAAAAATATTACTGAATCTCATGATGAGGCTACAAATGCTATTATTAAAACCAGTCTAGATGAGTTAGTTACAAGATTTGAAACAATTATTGATAATGTTTCACATGTCACTTCAGCTACAACTACTACCAGCCCCATTGTCTTGGCTCTGGCCACCAGTACTCCAGTCACTTATTCGATTGCACAAGATGCAATCGCACCCACTCCAGTCTCTCTATGTGTTGAGGCTGATCTAATAACTCCAACATCATTCTCTTCACCTACTTCTAAGTTAGTGAATACTAACACTACCTCAACTTTCATTTTGCCCACTACATCGGTAACTGTCTCTTCACCCCCTTATTCAGATTCGTTGGTTAATGAAAATGTACAAGGGAATGTCTCTAGTGGTAAACAATTTACCACTTTAGACTTGGGTGATTACTCGGAATATGAGATTGATGATTTTTATGTCAAGTCTCGAGGAGGAAGGATTATAGGGCCTACACAAAAAATCCAAGAGAATTGAACTTTAGTAGAAAAGCGAAGTAAAAGAGGACGTGGTGGACGAGACACCTATGGTCCTCCATCTTAGGAGGTCTAAGAGAATCTTCTCTAAAACTTTCTCTTTTCAAGTGATATTATCATCATTGATGTAATCTCTACTCTCATTTTTTATCTTTCAAAAATTGTATGACTTAATCGTCATAGCTATGTATTGTTTAATTTATGCATTTTCAATAGAATACCCTTTATAAAAAAATAAAAAAAAATAACCCGTAACCCAAATGCTGGACTTGTTACAGGAAAATTGGTGAAGCCTGAGGAATCATCGACAACATATACGTCGTTTATAGGATGCTCCGATCGAAGAGTAGATCTTGACGAGAAGATAAATGTTGGTACCATCGAATACAAGTCGACGTTATCAATTATGGCTTCTAAGATCGCTTATGAGAACAAACATTTCATCACTTCTGTTGTGAAGAACAATTGGAAGGTTAACTTCATTTTCTGCTGCTTCTTTTAGTTAGGGTTTTTTTTTGTTCTCACGTTTGATTTTACCAAAATAAATATAATCATAAAAATAATTCTGCTTATTACTTATTATTGGAAATGATAAAAAAATTTACATGAGCCATGAATCAATATTTTGAATGTTTGTTTTACTTATCATTCTCTCTGTACATATGATTGCAGATGAACTTCGTGGATTTCTACGACTTTTACAACGGTAAATTAATCCTTAGGGCATTTTTCTGTTTTTTGGGAATAATATAACTCCTTTTTGTGTATAAATAAAGCCTCAAAATGTCGGAAAATCATTGGCTTGTTTGGCATAAACTAAATGAAGAGTCAAAACTGGCAAAAAAAGATACGTTGGCATTTTAGTAAACAAACGGTCTATTTTGCATCTCTATTTAAGAAATATGTCATCAGATAATTTAATATTATATTCTCTTATAAACACATGACTCTTCTAATATATATAATATATAATACAAACGTACGTTAGTGAATAATGAAAGTGTACCAGTGTATTAAAATTGACCAGGACTAGATATTGAAAATAAATTTAGTAAGAATATTAAGTGAAATACGAATGCAATAGACGTAAAAGACTTTAAGTCTACGGATTACAAAACTATATTTATGATTTCTATTCAGTCTACTTCATTTGTATGCTAATTTTTAAGCTAAATTTCAGTATGTTTTATATACTTTTGTTAAACCATTTTTATTCATCTACTAAACATTTTTAAGAAAAATAAATATAAAGCTGGTGACCCAAACCAACCCAAACCAAAACTCACGTGTTTAGCAGCCAAGATTCTAATAATTTAAATGCTGCATGATAGTAGATCGATTTATTGAAAATAATGTATTATCTTTTCGTATTAAAACATAATCTTACTGAAACGATGAAACATAAAAAGTTATTTTATCAACAAAACCAAAAAAAAACATAAACAGTTATAAAACAGAGGAAATATATATATATATATATATATATATAAAGTAAGATCAAGTCAAGTCAAGATCATTTTCTGTCCAAGAGATTTATTCGTACATAATTCTTGTTAAAAAAATCAATGCCGGGTTCTCGAGAGCTCTAGGCCTCCAAAAAAACGGATGGCCCAAGGAAATTATACCTTTCGGATACCAATATGCTTACTACACAATTAGACAAAAGCTTAGGGACATGCTTGACAAAAACAAGAACCTTAAGTTTATTCTAACCGGTCACAGCCTTGGGGGCGCGATAGCCGCTCTTTTCCCGGCGGTTCTTGCGATTCACGGTGAGGATAAGCTGCTTGATAAGCTAGAGGGGGTCTACCCGTTTGGACAGCCGCGTGTAGGGGATGATGGATTTGCAGAGTTTATGAATGGAGTGGTGAAAAAGCATGGAATAGAGTATGAGAGGTTTGTTTATAACAATGATGTTGTGCCTAGAGTGCCCTTTGATGACAAGATTTATTCTCATACAAGCATTATGGATCTTGCAATTACTTCAACAGTCTTTACAAGGGAAAGGTAAATTAAAGCATCATGTCTCAGTGTCTCTAATTATTTGTTTTGTCTTGCTAAATTATTGAAAGAAGACAAAAAAGAGTGGAAATTTAAAGCGGGAAAGAATAAACTTTTAAGGAGAATTGTCATTAACACTTTAAATTGTCATTATGATAGAAGATAATAACTAATATATTTTGATAATTATTAGTCATAGAGAAATTTGGATAGATATAACTTTTTAAAAGCTTTTCCATGCATTTTTGTAGTTTCAAATCTACTTGCACCGAATAGTACTTTTGAAAATAAAAATGATTTTTAACCTCTATTTGGTTGTGTACGTGCACCAATAATATTTTTTTTTATAACTAACACTATGAAAATTGGTAACTAATATGTGGGGGTACGTACTTATAATATTAGGATTTGAGATATGTTTGTGTATGTACATTATAAAAATTGGATGATATATTGATATGTGTGTATATATATATGTATGATATGTGGGTTTGTACATACATTTTTAAGGAAGAAAATATCATGAAATGTGAAAATGTCGATTGGAAAAAAAATTGCTATAATCACTAAAGGTATCTAAAAGTATGTTATTATACGCAAAATTATCTTTTAATATATTCAATTATGACATAATCATGACTTTCTAAGGTAAGAGAAGATGCACCGAATGCGAACTATTTCAGCTTGTTGTGGTTAATACCAAAGATGTTGAATGGTTTGTGGGAGTTTATAAGGAGTTTCATTCTACAGTTTTGGAAAGGCAAAGAATACAAAGAGAATTGGATGATGAGCTCTATTAGGGTTTTGGGAATTTTAATCCCTGGTGCCTCTAATCATTTCCCATTTGATTACATCAACTCCACACGCTTAGGAGGATTGGCTCGATCTCTTTCTACTACTTATGATAAGGATAAACTATAATAATCCTATTCACTTGAATATTTGTATTGGGTCATCACCAACAATTGTATTATTACATTTGTCTATCATTTTTAAAATTTAATTATATTTGGAAAATTTTAATCTAGTTAACTAAAAAAGTATATTCGTAGTTTTATTTAGTTTTAGATAAGATGTTTTTTTCTGACAACAACATGATGCCATGAAAATATATGTTTTAAACAATTATCCATATTTAAAATAAAGACAACTTTTTAGAAGGGAAATTGTTAACTAGGTAGCAGTACTCGATAGTCAATACCAATTAAGAACGTAAAAACTCAACCGAAAACAAGAATGATGGTATAGTCTTATAGATTAATTATCTTTAAAGTTAGATTATAATGTTGAAGATGATGGTATAATTGATTTACAACTAATAATGCTTATAATATATTTTTTTAGGCAATTCGAAAACAGTAAATGTGTAATGTAGTAAGAAAAATTAAAAAATGTAAGAAAACTATAAAAATATAAGAAAATTCAAATATAAAAAAATATATACTTATATTGGTGTATATTCGTAGAATTATCAAATTTATGATATAATTAAGACCATATATATTTACATAGAAATTTTTTAAAAATTATTATCTTATTATTTTATCGAATCTTGTAGTGTAATTAAAACAAATATTAATTCTGTCGGAAACCCGTCAGAAACCCGTCGGAAACCCGTTGGAAACCCGTAAGAAACCCGTCGGAAATATGTCCTCGGAAATCCATCGGTAATTTGTCCGTCGGAATGCCGTCGGAAATATACCAGTCGGAATGCCGTCGGAAATATATCCGTCGAAATGCCGTCAGAAATATACCCGTCGAAATACCGTCAGAAATATACCCGTCGGAAACCCATCAGAAATTCTGACGGGTTTCCGATGGGTTTCCAATTTCCGACGACATAGAACCGACGGGTAAAACTCGTCGGAATCCCGTCGGAAATGGCGTTTTCCGACGGTTTTGACCGTCGGTTATGGCCTGTTTTCTTGTAGTGTATTTACACAGAAATTTTTTAAAAATTATTATCTTATTATTTTATTGAATTTTGCTAATTTTTACACTGGTCCGATTCATGATCAAATAATTTTATTATTTTATAGTGTTTATTAATTTATAGAGTATTAATTTATAGAGGTTTTACTTAACACAACAACCGCGATAAATATATATATATGCCAAAATGTATCGATAGGACCGGCTGATAATGTTAAAAATTATTATAGGCATGCCAATTAATTATTTGTATGTGTTTTAAAATCTGACTTAAACCGGGCGTATTTGAATATCACAACTCTTCACATGATCACATACAATGAGAATCTAAATTACTCTTGTGTCATAGAAACCATATGAATATATAAAACATTGTAACCTCGGAATGACTAACGGAGGAGGCGAAGGAGACGCGATAGACTTTCTCCGTAGAAGCCGCGAGAGTTGCCGGAGCTTTGACTCTAGGGAAAGCCTTTGAGAGGCCAAAAAAGAGTTGTTATTGTCAGTTGCATGGCGCCATTTTTATCAAATCAAGAAATACACTTTTCTTCGAATTGCTTTGATTCGAATTCGATTTCTTCTCTTTTTGCAGTATTTATTGGAGGTCGGTTTCTAATACGCTTCAGCTTATTATAGAACCGACAGCAGAGAAGCTGACAGCCTAAGTATGTGACACATGCTTGATATGTGAACAGTTTTGTTTTTTTTCGGTGAATAAATCGCCGAAATATCAAAGGAGAAAGAAAACCCTAGAGAGAGAAAGGGAGAAAAAACCGTCTTTCAACCGAGGGTTGGAGATTTCTATAGCTCTATCATCGGTCGAATTATAATTGACATATTTCATTTTAGGATATTGTGTGGTGATGATCCGCTGTTTTGGGTCAAGTTTTTATCGATGTTTATTCTTTCTATTTTGCCATTTTTTCTCTTGGATTTCAACCGGTCGATCTATAACTTTTCATCTTTACGGTTGTAGGTGAAGCGGTTGTGCGATTTTTCAAGTTTTCTCCACTTGAGTTCAAGACCAGATCTAGTCGAGATATGATTAGTTTTTGTTTTTACTCAATCGGACCTTAGTTGAGTATATCTCGACGTTATCGATGTCGGCGAATAACAGATGGTTCAAAAATCTCAAGAGAAAGACCCATCAAACCGGAGTAAGTAAGCATATCTTTCAATTTCAGAAGTCTACCAAGTACCTAGCGAGGACATTAAGATCAAAAATTTCAGTGAGGTTTGTGATTTTCATTGACATCAACACAGTTTCTGATCGCGGAGAAGAATCAGTGAATAGGATTAAGAATTAATTGTTAAAAATTTAGATTTAGCGGTTTTGATTTATATTTTCTAGTTTTTTTCTTAAATTGTCTCCCGTTTTAGGGTTATAGTCACCGGGAATTCCAATATTTTCGCCTATTTAATTTTTAAGGATATATTATTTTTTCGCTTAAGTATTTAGTTTTACCAATTTTTAATAAAATTTAGTATGACAAAAAAATTTGCCGCAATGAAACGGACATGTTAGTTAATAACCAATCGGACAAAAGCAAAAAAACCCAGATTTTTTTTTTGTCATCTTAAATTTTATTAAAAATTGGTAAAATTACATAATCAGCGGAAAAATAAAATATCCATAAAAACTAAACCGGTAAAAAATGTTGAAATTCCCGGTAACAACAACCCTAACAAAGATAGACAATTTTAGAAAAAACTAGAAAAATATAAATCAAACCCGCTAAATCTAGTTTTTTACCAATTAAATCTTAATCGTATTCATTTATTTTTCCCTGCGATCAGAAACTGTCTTGATGTTGATGAAAATCATAAACCTCACCGAAATTTTTTGGCCTTTATGTCCTCGCTTGGTACTTGGTAAACTTCTGAAATTGAAACATATGCTTACTTACTCCGGTTTTATGGGTCTCTCTCCTGAGGTTGTGGAACCGACATCGACAACGTCGAGATATACTCAACTAATGTCTGATTGAGAGAAAACAAAAACTAATCAGATATCGACCAGATCTGGTCTTGAACTCAAGTGGAAAAAACTTGAAAAATCGCACAACCGTAAAGATGGAAAGTTATAGATCGACCGGTTGAAATCCAAGAGAAAAAATGGCAAAATAGGAAGAATAAACATCGATAAAAACTTGACCCAAAACAGCGGATCATCACCACACAATATCCTAAAATGAAACATGTCAATTATAATTCGACCGTCGGTTGAAAGATGGCTTTTTTCTATTTTTTCTCATTTTCTCTCTTGACGTAATTAAGCTGGTCTTTTAACTCTCTGTTATTGTGTTTAAAAAAAAAAAAAAAAAACCAGATTAAACCGTAAATGTCCACCACATATGAGGTAAAGGCCCAAATTTTTTATTTTTTAAGCCATGTGGTATTTAAATCTCCTAAGTCAATTTGACTTCAATGTTTTCTTCTTCTTGGTAGATATGTTTCCTTTTCTTTCTTTTTTCTTTTGTCCAAATGGAGATGTTTCCCTTTTACATTCGTTTTAATTAACTTAATTTGAAGGTCTGACTCTGACCAAAGAAGGCTTAATTCTCAATTTCTCAGATCTCAATATCCTCTCATCAATTAAGAAAAACTCAAGCTTTTTTCTTTGATCTTCGTCCTCTGGTTTCGTTTCTAATCCTTCTTTTATATTCTTTTTCTAAGGCTTGTATCGATTGATAAACTCTAGTTATGAAAAATCCTACCGAGTGAAAACCCTATATTTTTGGAGAAATCAACCTTTTCTATTAAGCAAGCTCGAATTCTGCTTTTGTTGATTAAGGTATGTGTGTCCATCATCTTCTGAAAAGTTGTGTCGATTTTCTTGTGTGCAAACAAAGATTTAATTCTGGTTTGGTTTTAAAAAAAAATCATAATAGTGGAACCTTGGAGGCTGTCCAAAGCCTCTTGTTGCACCTAGTGGCAAGTTTTCCGACGATACCGAGTGAGTTCAGCTCATTGACAAAAAAAAAAAAAGTTCTCTTAGATCTCAAATGACGCTTTTCATTGATCGTCTGTTTTAGGTTTATGTCCCCTCATTTTTTGTTGTTCATATGAGCGAATCATCATTTATATAATGATTATAGTGAAGTTGATTTGTATTGTAGAGACAAGACAAGCCTTTAGGACAGAGCAAATAAATGAAGCGTGTTATGTTGATATGCATGTCAATAAGGCTGTTTTTGATACTTCTGAGGAAGGTACTCTTACAAGGTGTAACTAAAAATATTTCAAATTCTCAATTTCTATTTGTAAAAGTTTCACGTGTTTATAATTCTCTTTTGCCGTCACAGGCTAAGCACGATGACAAGGACAAGAGCCGGCTTCTTATTGCTGAATAAATATCCTGATGGTATTGCGGTGGTTGATTTCAAAGACGCTTACTCGAATGTCATGATGGAGGATTTTCAGGTATAATGTGTTGTTCTAATTGCCTAAACAAATTAAATTCATTGTCATTATGCCATCCATATTCGAACATAAATGTGGGATTCAAAAAAAAGAAGTTCAAGTTTTTTGACCGTTTTAAAGAGCAAAATCAATAGTTTCTTCTTGGATTTAGTACATTTTATAATAAAACTAAAAAAAAATCTAAAATAATGTAAATTACGACAAAAATTATGAGACAACGCATTAGATTTATTGATCAAGTTTTGCTATAGATTGAAGATGAAAATATTATGGAAATTTATTAGTTCATTAAGTAAATATGAAATAAGAGTACCCTCATCAAAGGGTTCTAATAAAAGTATCTCAAGAATTAAAAAATAAAATTTAATAAAAAAGTATGAAAGAGAAAAAAGTTGAGATACGCTTCTAAAAGTTTTTATTTTATAAATTCTTCACTATTTGGGAAAAAACTCATCTCATGCTTGTTTAGATGTGATTGGTTCATTTCCTATTTAATAATTAAATTAAATTAAATAATTAAAACATATTATAAATATTAATTTAATAAAATTGAGATACTCACTCGAGTTTCTCAAGCGATGGAGATGCTTTAAGAGGATAAAACATATATATGTAACAATGCTTTAAACACGGGAAACATAATCAAAGCAACTTCAACAATTGAACTAAGATAATTTTAGTAGAAATACCCACACAAGTGAGAATATACACCAATATTAACATCATGTTTTGAAAACTAATGTTTGATTAACTTCTGGTTTATCTCTTTCTAAGTGATTCGGTGTTAGGCGTTATCTGACCGCCCGCAAAACACATGGAAAAATTCTAAACATTGTTTGTAGATATCAATATTAGAAAAGGATAAGTAACTCTACGTTGGACGCTATGAGAAGAGTCCATGCCCGATTTAGTTATAAAACAATTCATGTTTTTAGCCCTTTTAGAGAGCAAAATCAATAGTTTCTTTATAGATTTAGTATATTTTACTATAAAAGTATAACAGATAATAATCTAAAACGAGTTAAAATATGACACAAATGAAGAGACAACGGATTCTATTTGTTGACCAGTTTTGCTATATGATCCAAGATGAAAATATTATTGTAATTTTTTAGTTCATTAAAGGAAATACGAAATAGGGTACAACATATGCAACAGGAATAATGTGACGCTGAAACATACTCAAAGCAACTTCACCAATTAAACTATGGGAAAATTGGACATAAAGGACATTTTTTTGAATTTTTTATTCATCTATACCTTTCTTCTGATTTTTTGGTGTACTAATCTTTATAAAATGTGAAATTTCATTTTAACTTCAATATCAAAAAATCTTCAACAAAATCAAGAAATTCAAAACCTCTAACTCATAAAGAGTCTTTACTATGAATAATATATGTTTATATTATATTTTTTATAGATCAGATATATTATTTCAACAATATAAACATATATATCTATCATTCTAGAATATTTTTTATTTTGACATATATATGTTAATATTTAAATT
>VBRH01000502.1:35323-46595 GCA_014578085.1 Cardamine resedifolia | reverse complement strand
TATATCAAACCAATCTAAGTTCCTGGTCACGGGATTACAGAATCGACCATAGATTAATAAATTAATAAATATTTATATTATATATATATATATATTAATACAATATTTTAAGAAACTACAATATCCAACAATAAGAAAAATTGTTAAACATTTTAAATCAAATTAAACTTAAAATAATACTAAAATAGTAAAAACATTATCAATAAAAAATAAACTAATAAAAAATCACAACATGAAAATAAATTAGTTATCATATAATACAATCGAAAGTTAAGAAATAAAAAATATTAAAATTAATTATTATGATACAAGAGCAATTGAGATATTATATTTTTTATATGTTGATCACAAGACAAAATTCACAAAAATATAAAGAATATTTTTTTATTATATAATATGAAGTGACTATAATGATTATAACCAAGAGTGTGGTAGTCTAGTGGTTTAGCACTTAGAGTTGAATCCACGGTGCCCCTAGTTCAATCTCCCTTGGAAAGAGGGACAAGGGAATGGAATAAATGCTGACTGCGGGTCCACGGAGATTAGAGTTTCGGCCCGAATTTTGAAGTAATAAAAAAAATTATAATTTTTATTAATAAAGACAAAAAAATAAACATAAAAAGATAAAACACACAAATAGTTAGTTTGTTATGGTTAGTGCTGCATTAGTTATTTCACTTTTACTTTTTTTTTTTTCATCTAAGCAAATAAATGAGGTTATCTCTAAGGTTGAAATTGCTAGTAAGGTCTTATTTCTTTTGATTTCATGTGTCTTCTTGTCAGGGCCGGTGCTGACAATGGTCTTATTTCTTTTGATTTCATGTGTCTTCTTGCCGGTTCTGATAATGTGAGAACCACAAGCCCAAAAATATTTATGGGCCATTTAGTTAATGTGTAAAAAAAAATTTAAATTGTTGATGCAAAGAATTGAACTTTTTACCTTTAACTGTGACAAGTCATTACCACTGTAATACTAACAATTTGAATGATATTAACGGCCGAAAAATATATAATACTTGCAAAAGCCGCAAGCCCGGAATGCGTTTGGTAGTGATTTTGCTTCCATCTCATTTGGTACTGCAAAAGACTTGAGTTCTAAAAGTTTGCCCTCCTCACGTACACGACAAAATCCAAGAACTAATGCAGCAGCTAGAAGCAGAGACAAAGAGAGTTGCTACTTACAAAAGGCATTTGGAGATGCTCTTTAAACAGATCGAACATCACAACGAAAGCCTTTCTAAGAGAATCTAACACATAATTGACAATGCGGGAATCTGGAACAGAGGGAACATCAACCCAACTAAGAATATATATATATATTTTTTGTTTGGAATTATGTTCAAACATTAATGTTGTTCAGATGATACACATATCATTCAAGTTACACACATCTTGTTGAATCATTTGTTGTATATTTTGAATATTGATTTTCAATATAGACACATAGACACATATTGTTGGCTCTGTACATGACTTCTGTCTTGGCTCAACTCCGGTGTGAACATGTTTTATGTAACGCCCTGACTGCTACCGTCCGTAGGCCCCATGACCTTTTTCAGTCTGTGGGCCTCACCTTCGTCCGACGGCCGGTGCGCTACACTAAGAGACTCGAAATACTTGTTTATTGTCCCTACAAATTACCACATTATATTTCCCTGTGTTTTGGTTACACTCACACGGTACCGAAAATTACTTCCCGATAGGTCACTCATCCTAGTACTATTCCAGCCCAAACACACTTAACTCTGGAGTTCTATCAGGATGGTTGACGGAAAAGATAAGTACACTTTGGTGACATAGGTAGAATCAAATATTTTAAGTCTCTCATCATGCACCACCATATACCATAAATCGGAATGTTACAATCACCCCACTCACAGCGCAACGTCCTCGTTGTGCACCAGGACCGTCACCCCCGATGGTGTGATCCCACTTGACTCCACACTCATCTGGGTTTGGCTCTAATACCAATTTGTAACGCCCTGATCGCCATCGTCCGTGGGCATACACGCCCTCTCTCTACCTGGGGGTTCCACCCTCGTCCGACGGCCGGTGCATTATTCCGGGAGGCTCGAAAGACTTGTTTACTATCTCTACAAATTACCACATGATCTTTCCCCGTGTTTTGGCCTCATTCACACGGTACCGGAAATGACTTCCTGATAGGTCACTCATCCTAGTATTACTACAGCCCAAACACACTTAACACTGAAGTTCTGTCAGGAAGGTTGACGAAAAAGATAAGTGCACTTTGGTAACATAGGTAACCAAATCAAATCTTTTAAATCTCTCCTCATGCACCACCATATACCGAACTCGGGATGTTACATTTTATGGAAAAACTCTTAGGAGTATTTGGCTTTAGAGTCTCAGTCTTAGTTCTTTAATTGTTGTTACTTAAATTTTGACTTTTCAATTGTTTTTTCTATAGTTTTCTATTGGAATCCATTTTATGACAAATAGAATCAACCATTTTTCTGGTAATTTTTCCGATGACATTTGGTTGCCGAATCAAACGAAAAAGGGATGAGTTAGATTTTTAAAATAAACACTACAACTTAGTGTATTCATTTGTCAAAAATAAGGTTAAGTTGAATAAAAAATGAATGACCAATGTGAATAGCTTAGAAATTGCATTTTATCCAACATTAGAACTTGAAAAATATTCCTCCCAGTAAAATATATAGGAGTGTCACATAATGGTTTAAAATCTAGGGAGACATAAGAGTGTTATGCAAAACCACACACACGTGCATGCGCGCCGTGCCGAGTTGGGCCTCGGGTAAGTTCTCGGTGAATGTGGGCCTCTGGCCCACGTCAAAGATGTTATTTTTGTGCCAAATTTTGGTACAAGTTTTGTCAACACTTTAGTAGACTTTAGTTAAAATTTCCTTGAGATATTTTGCATAAAAACGAAAATGAATTTAATTCAAATTTGAATTTAAAATGAGTCAGTAACTTTTCAGATTTCAACCGCGAATCGCATCCTACGATTTAATGCAGATCGCCGTGAATCTTTCCCCCGCGAGTTCATGCAGATCACATATGAAGAAAACGATCGTTTTCTTCACATAAAAAATTCCAGCAATTGTTCTCCTCTTTCTCTCCCACAAAATCATAAGTCTCGAGAGTATAATATAGAATTTTAGTTCGTAGAGTCTTTCATTCGAGTGTAGCGAATACGGTCTCCCGTGGTTGTTTCCCGAGATTATAAATCGTAAAAACTGTCACACTACGAGTGATTTTAAGAATTAAGGAAAAATATATTTCTTAATTCCACGTTCTTTGGTTTTCTCAAATCGTTTTTCATCTCTTTTTTATTTTCCGTAATTTATTTATTTATTCACAGGTTTTTTTCGGATTCATGTCGCCTCCTAAAAAGGTTTTAATCAAACCTAAAACCATAGATTGTATTTTCATCGGATATGCACACAACAGTAGTGTGTATCGGTTTCTGGTTCATAAATCAGATATACCGGATATTCATGTAAACACAGTTATAGAATAAAAAAATGTATCTTTCTTTGAACACATGTTTCGGTATAAGGATAAACAAAATAAAAAAATGAATTCGGAGGAAAGCGAGGTAAAAACCCCAACCAATGATGCAAGCCCTTATGGTACTTTATTTAATGAGTCATAAGAGGTTGAAGCTGAACCTCGATGGAGCAAAAGAGCTCGAAAAGAAAAATCTTACGGTGACGATTTTGCAATGATATTTCTCGCAGAGAATGAGCCAAGAACGTTCACCGAAGTCATGTCTACATTGGACACATCTTCATGGAAATAAGCCGTTAATAGTGAGATCGACTCCATTATGAAAAATCATACATGAGAAATAACCGATTTACCCTAAGGTTTAAAGCACTAGGGTGTAAATGGATTTTCAAAATCAAGTTGAAAATTGATGGTCTAATTGATAAATACAAGGTTAGGCTTGTGGTGCAAAGTTTTCGGCAAAAAGAATGTATGGATTTCTTTGACACCTACTCTCTGGTGATGAGAATATTCTCCATCAGGATACTGACAAGAATCGCAACATTAAGATACCTAAAAATCCATCAAATGAATGCAAAACTACTTTTTTAAATGGTGATTTAGAAGAGGAGATTTACATGAAACAACCAGAAGGTTTGTCATCACATGAAAAGAACACAAAATTTGTAGACTTGTGAAGTTATTATATGGACTGAAATAAGCTCTAAAACTGCGTGAAAAATTTGACACCGTAATGATATCAAATGGCTTCAACATTAATAAATGTGATAAGTGTGCATTTATATCAAATTTACCCCGAGTGGATATATTTTGCTGTGTTTGTACGTGGATGATATGCTCATTATTGGTATCAATAAAAACATAATCACCCAAACTAATAATATGCTTAGCGGCCAGTTGACATGAAAGACATGGGTCTCGCAGATGTCATCCTACGGATTAAGATCACTAGAAATTATGACGGAATCACCTTGTCTCATACTCACTATTATGAAAAGATTCTTGATAGATTCAAAAAAATACACAACCGAGACTACAAAAACTCATGTTGATTCTCGGTTTCACTTGACCAAAAACTCGGGTGAACCAGTATCTCAAGTGGAATATATACTTGTAATCAGAAGTCTAATATACTTAACAAATTGCAAAAGACCCGATCTAGCGTACACGGTCAACGTACTAAGTTGATACACAAGTAATTTAGGTCATAAACACTAAAAAGCCATAACAAGAGTATTAAATTACTTACAGTATACCAAAGGTTATGAGTTGCACTACGGTAAAGAACATGCAGTTCTGGAAGGATACAATGATGCAAACTGGATATATGACTCTAAGAACTCAAAATCCACAAGTGGATACATCTTTCCTTTAGGAGGTGCAGTGGTATCATGGAAATCTTCCAAACAAACTCCGTTTGCCAGATCAACCATGGAGTCTGATTTCATATCTCTAGACAAAGCCGTAGAAGAAGCAGAATGACTTCAAAACTTTTTGGAAAATATTTCAGTGTGGGAGAAACCAGTCTTGGCACTACGTGTACATTGTGATAGTCAATCGTTATAGCCTGTGAACTGAGTAAAAATCTCTATAATAGTAAATCTTGTCACATCAAAAGACGACATAATGAGACACTTGATCTCAAGCGGTGTAATTGTAACACCCGTGTCCCAAAATCGAAAATTTTGAATTTATTTTCGGGATTTTGAGTGGAGTCAGTTCATTTTCTTGTGTCATTTATTTAACCGGTTTAATTAAAGGAACAAAATTAAACCCTAAATCGACTTCTGGAGGGTTTTGCAGAGAGTCTCGGGAGATATTTCCGGAAGATATTCTCGGGAGATATAGAGCTGAGTTTATGCGGATGTTCTACGGGAATTGTTGAATTAAGTATCCGGCAAAAGTCCAAGGAAAAATAATTATTGATAAGTAATTCTTTTTGTTAGATAAAGTTATGGGGTTTTTGAGGAGATCTCAAAAGTGGTGGGGTTGATTTTAGAAGATAAGAAAGTTAAGGGGCTAAAAAAACAAATATACCCTAACCCTTTAAAAGGCCACGTCTTCTCCTTCTTCTCTTATCTTCGTTGCCTCCATCTATCATCACAAGGAGAAGCTGAATCTGTGGGAGGTTTGGCGTGGCAAAGAGAGAAAGAGTGAAGGTGTGGTGGCGTGTGGTGTCGAGAGAAGAAACGAAAAAAGATAAAGAGGGAGTTGTTGGTGTTGAGGCACGTCAAAGAGTGAAAGGAGAGAAGAGGTTTTGGTGTCGACAATAAGAGAGAAAGGAGGCTGCCGAGTGGTGGTGGTGTGATCGCCATTTTTAGATCGCCGTGCCGGAGTCAAAAAACCTCTCTCGCTCATCTTCGTGTGGTAAGATATCTTCTCCTTCTTTGTCTTGTGATGGGTTTGTCTCATGTTGGAGTTTTGAGCGTGATAAGTGTTGATCGGGAGTGTTGGTGATGAGTCTCGATGGTGACGAGTTTTGATCATGAGGAATCTTGATCGTAATGAGTTTTGATCGGTGAGGAGTGATGGTGATGAGCCTCGATGGTGATGAGTTGTGTTCGGTGATGAATTGGTGGTGATGGCGGTGACGTGAGGATCACGCGGCTATTGATGAAGAGATGTCGGAGTTGACGCGAGGAGTGGTGGAGAGGTTAGAGATGTCGTGGGCTTGGTTCAATGGTGGTCGACGTAGCTCCGGTGGTGGCGAAGATGGAGTTGCAGAGGCGCCGTTCGTGAAGAAGAAGATGGCGTGGACATTATTTGTCGTTTTGTGATTATATGTGAAGTAGTGACTTGTGTGAAGTCTAAATATTTTATTATTTTTTTAGGTCTGCGTTGGGAGTCTAGGGTTATTCGTCCCGAGGAGTTCCAGAAAATTGGAGAATTTTGTCACGAAAATTTTTGTGCGGAACTAAGGTTAGTGCATGACCATAAGCGTATTTAAACAGTTTTAATATTTGATGTATTTTTCATGAATATAGACCGTATATGATCTCAGGGATCTAGATCGAGTGTTTCATGAGATGGGAGGATTGCCTAACTAAGTATTTATCTAAATACTTATACATCTCCTTTATTTGATGCAGAAAGAAAAAGAGTGATCGTGGAATCAAGGTGAGGAAGAGGGGATGATCTAGAATTCGGTTAAGATTTATTGTTGATTTATTTTGATTCGAATATTTGTTAATTTATTGCGTGTTATTTATTTTATGAATTTTGGGGTTAAAATCATGTTAGAAAAATTGGTTTAATTATTTAATAATTTTGAAATTAATGAGATTTTAGTTTCGGAATTTTGATAATTAATTTTGATGGTTTTAATCTAAGTTTCCTAGATAAATTAATTTTTGGTTGAGTTTTGTGTGATTTAATTTAGTTAAGCTGAATTAATTAATTATTTGTGTTTTTCACAAATTGTTTAAATTAATTGGTTTAGGAGATTATAATATATATGGGAATATTATTATCTGTTTTGCGTAAAAAAAAAAATTGGGTGCGGTTGTTTCAGTAATAACGATCGATTACATCAAATCAACCGACAACCTAGCCGATCCATTCACTGAAGGTTTAGCTCGTTATCAAGTTCTGAAATCATTAAAGGGAATGGATTTATTGCCTATAAACAAAGATGATGTTTGATGGAAACCTCACCTATGTGACTGGAGATCCCAAGATGTACGTTCAAAAGGAAAACTAAATCAAACAAAATCTAATAAAAGAACTAATAGACTTTATGTCACTACTCAGTTTCCAATATGATAAACAATGCTTTTTGAACATAAACAAGGATAATCGTTAGCTTTTAATGATTCTAGTCCATAGCTTTGAAATATTTGTGGATTACTACAGTATACTTCTTTAAACAAAGACTTGTGGTGATGACCTAGTGCATGTGAAATGAGGTCGCTTCTAGGAGAATGAAGTTCATGTTATCTTCTTTAAGTTTACTCATGAATAACCAGACAAGTTCGAAACCAAAATGAACACAATAGAGAACAAAGTTCTACGAGAAAATGAGTTAGGTTATAACTTTTGTCTAGGTTTACATAAAAATCTAGGTGGTTCAAGACATCATATTCACCCCTTGGCCGAGTAAACCCGACGAATATTAACAATGAGTGGTTCAAAGCTGAAATATGTCATCGTCTCAAACACATTAAATTTTCGTTTATACTCTCGAAAGTCTTTTCTGTAGAGTCTATCAAGTCAGTCGAGTTTGCTCAGTCTATTGAGTATGTCCAGTCTGTTGATTTAGTCGAATTTTCATATGTTTAGAGTAATTTTTATTCATGTGGGAGATTGTTGGAACTCATTTTATAACAGATGAAACTAACCATTTTCCGGTACCTTTTTTGGCAACATCTCGTTGTCGAATTAAACGATAAAAGATGAGTTGAATTCTTTGAAATAAACACTATAACTTAGTGTATTCATTTGTAAAAAATGAGGTTAATTTGAATAAGAAATGAATGACCAATGTGAGTAGCTTATAAAACTATTAATGTTAAAATTGTATTTTGTTCCACATTGAAACTTGAGAAATATTTCTTCTAGTATATATAGAGGAGTGTCACAACATGGTTTAAAAACTATGAAGACATAAGGATGTTATGCAATCCCACATACACATGAGCGTGCATTGTACCGTACCGAGCCAGGCCGGGTCAGGCTCGGGCTTTGGGTCTCGGTGAATGTGGGCCTTTGGCCACGTCAAAGATGTTTTTTAGGCTAAATTTTGGTTCATATTTTGTCAATACTTTAGTTGACTTTAGTCAACATTTTCTTGAGATATTTTGCATAAAAACAGAAATGAATTTAATTTAAATTTAAATTTGAATTTAAATTGAGTAAATAACTGGCCAGATTTCTGCCGAGAATCTCGCCCCTCGAGTCACTGCAGATCACCATGAATATTGCCGCACTAGTTAATGCAGATCGTCTCGAATCTCACCCGCGCGAGTTAATGCATATCGCTCCTCCTCTTCATATATATACTCAACTCTCATTTTTTCATTCACGATTGTTTTCTTCACAGAAAAAATTGCAGCAATCTTTCTCCTCTTTCTCTCCCATAAAATCGTAAGTAACGAGAGTATAGCGTAGAATTTTAGTTCATAAATTCTATCATTCGAGTATAGCGAATACAGTTTCCCTGTGGTTGTATCGTGGAATTCTAAATCGTGATAAACAACCACACTACGGAAGATTTTAAGAATTAAGGTAAGATATTTTTTTCGACTCCACATTCTTCGGTTTTCTCAAATCGTTTTTCATCTTATTTTTTCTTTCTGTAATTTATTTATTTATTCACAGTTTTCTTTTTAAATTTTTGCTTCCCACACTTTCTCCCTATTTATTTTTCTTTTGTTAAGGTTCTAAAGGTTATCTCTAACTATAATGATAATTATCCTAATCAAATATGTACTTATTTCTTATTAACTTATTGAATGTTCTAGAAACCTTTATAACCTTAACATCATTGTTGGAAGTTTGTCTTCAGAATTTCTATGATTGCCGGATTTTATTCTTGAAAGCTTATGAACCAGTTTGGCATTGTATAACTCGATCATTTCATATGAATAAAATCCTTAGTTAACAAAAAAAAAAGGAGTTAGGACTTATAAACGAATATAGAATAAACAGAAAATACAAGAACAAAGAAATAATCAGAAAAAAGCAAGTGAAATTAAAATAGCAACCTTGACCCCAGCTTAATATAAATAAATAAAAAAAGAGAAAAACCTTGACGCCAGTAAATAACAGGTAGCCCAACTTCACCCACACCATATATTATCAAATAAATACCTTGTTTAAAAAACTCAACCTATGACCGATTATTCCTCGCATACTAGTTAGGTCTAATATTCGCCACGATTAATGATTAATTATTTGTAAAAATCAGTTAGCACTTGAAAAAAATTGCCACGATTAATGATTATTCGCCACCATCCTATTCGTCTGATTGTTTTCCGCCTAATCCGATTACTTCCGTCTAATTTTGTATACTCTGATTATTTTTAGATTATAAGTATAAAATAATTTTTTTTTTTGTTATTTAGACATTTAGATCGAGAATTTGTGATGCTTTACAATAACTTATGTTTAAAATTTTAATAAAAATCAAAAAAATTTAATAAAAATCAAAAAATTTTATCTTAAAAATAAGTTTTAAAAATTACAATTTTGAAAATAAATTATATAAAAAGTTAATTATATTAGATTAATATATTTTTAAAATATTTAAATAACTTTAAAATAAATCTTCAATTAATATCTAATTCCGTATAATCTCCCTTCCCGTTTGACTACCGCCTAACCAATCCTTTAACATTGTTTAAATATGATCTTCTCGCCAAATGTCCAAAACCTTGTCAAAATCGTAACCTTGTCAAAATCGTAACCTCTCTCACCAACCCAACACAACTCTACATCACACGCGCTCATATTGCACGTGCAACATACGCGATGACACGTGAGTTGTGAGTTTGCTTATGCTCCGCGAGTAAGACCCACACGCCATTCTCTTCTCTCCATCATTCCTACGTGCACGCACACTTATCTTTCTTACTCTTTTTTAAAAAATATTTGCTTCTATTTTCTTCTTTATATATATGGAATAAAATAAAATAAAATTTTGACCCCCCCCCAAAAAATATGGGATTGAAAGGAATCTTTGTTTATCAATTCGGAAAATAAAAGTAAGACAATTGTCTCTAGCTGACTTAAAAAAAAAGAAATTGTAACGTAAAAAGAAGTAGGAATTGTATCCGTTTTTATTAATATTTTTTTCTTAAATTCTCCGTTTGTCCTTTTTATTTTGGACGACTATACATCTTTTTTATAAATAAGGGATAAAAAAAAATATTGTAACGCATGCTTTTATCTTATCATCAAATTTCGTGAAAAAAATAAAAAAACAATTGTCTCTTTTTGACAAGAGCAAACTTCAAGATTTGTACAGACAGTTTTATAAATCTACGAGAAAATATTTTTATTTTATTTTATCAGTTTCAACATAAATCAATATCAGTTTTTCTCGGGATCTCCAAACTTATTTACTTGTTCTCTCTTCTCTCTATCTCTCAACACGTAAGCGGCGTTTGAATGGCGAAGAAGGTGTTTGGAGCGACGGAAGCGAGCAATTTGGTGACGGAGCTTCGTCGGAGCTTTGATGATGGAGTAACTCGTGGATATGAATGGAGAGTGTCTCAGCTTAAGAAGCTTCTCATAATATGTGATAATCATGAGCCTGAGATTGTTGCTGCTCTTCATGATGATCTTGGGAAGCCTGAGCTTGAGTCTTCTGTCTATGAGGTCAAAACTCTTTTTCTCTTTATGCTTTACCTTTCAATTAATTCTTTTGTGGTTGGTCAATTTTGATTTTTAATCTAGTTTTTAGTCTTGAATTATTAATTGGAGATTCAATTATTGAATTTTGTAAAATTGGAGATTTAATCTAGTTTTTTAATCTAGTTTAACTTTTCTAGGTGTGGCCACTTTGGTTATTTGATTACTTGTGTTTTGGTTTGGATTTTTTACTCACAGAAAAATCTAAGCAAAAACTATTAAACAGGTTTCGAAAAATTCGGATGATTCGATGTTCTATCTTATCAATATTCACTTAATTACTTAAGCAAACAAAAAAATTACATATGTATCCAAATTCTGTATGTGGACCACTTAGTTTACTTGAGTTTTACCTTAGGATTTATCCGTGGTGCGTTTGCCGAAAATTTCTAGCAAAACTCGGGTTTTAGATGCTAAAACTTAT
>VBRH01000502.1:12361-30868 GCA_014578085.1 Cardamine resedifolia | reverse complement strand
TTTTTTCTTTTTTGTAACTTCCTTATTTAGACCAAATCTTTTTGTCTTTTAAAGAAACAGATAGGAAATAAATCAAAGATTCAAGATAAGAAACTGATCGTATAATTAGAAGATGATTCGTTTTTTTTCTTTTTCTTCTGATTTTTATTTATTTAATCTCATTATAACTCATCGATCGCTGTCAAGTCATCACAATATCTTTAGGAGATTCACATATGACAAAGAAAATACTACTGTACTGTCCATAATGTAAGGTGTTGACTTTTTAAATAAGTAATGATATAATTCTTAAAATGGAAAATTCAGATAAGTTGCTTTAATTAAATGGAAGATTTGAAATATTCCATTTTTTAAATACATTTAACAATAATTTTAAGGGAAGATTTTCTTATTATTTTGGTGCTGGCAACGAAAGGATTTTACCGCGTTTTCCTACTAATGCCCAATTTCAGTCATTCTATGAACTTGATCTTGGCTACAGCTGGAAAAAGAAAAGATTTGTAATTATCGAAAATATGAAAACAATTAAAAATGAAAATTATAACACTTTGGCCAAATTTTTTTTCAAAGGTTGATGATTAATGTAGACTAAATTTTGCGTTTAGTAGACTAAACATGTAGGTTTTATTTTTTAGTATAGTTGTTGGAATAGGTGATTGGTGTTGCTAGGAATCTTTCTTTAGGTCAAATTTATAGGAAAAAAAGATAATGTGGCTTTCTATACTACATACAATAAAAATTGTATAAATTAATAATATCAAATCTATGATACTGTAAGGATTTTACCTTATAGTTCTAGAAAGATATGATTTAAGACTCAAATAAAATCAATAGTTTAAATGTTATTAATTTTGCAGTTTCGACTTAAACAATAATTTTAAGAAAAACTTATTTTTGACTATAAATCAAATAGACTAGTGAATTCATTTTGCAAATGATATTCATAATTATAAATTTGTAACTACTGATCTTTGTTAACATATTTTTAATAACTTGTTAGACTATCAAAATAAAAATGATGTATGCTTATAAGTTGAGAACTTATAAGAAATTTGTATTTATGAATATCTTTTATACTCGTGCATAGCGCATGGGAAATATTTACTGAAACTGAAAATTTTAAAAATATTATTTGATGGTTTTTCTTTCATAATATAGCCATTTTTCCTTAATATTAAAATTAATTTAGCCATTTTGACATAATTTAGCCAGTTTTCAACATAATTTAGCATTTTTCCATAATACAGGCATTTTGTTTTTCATTAATATCATAATTATGTAATCTTAGAATTACCATATTATTGGGCATAATCATATGTTAACAAAGAAATTATTGTTTAATGGATTGAGTCTTATTTGTTTTGGTGGGTTATATTCTTTAATAATAAGGGCCAATAACAACACATGCAATGAGAAAACAAAAATAAAAAACTCAATTGAAGGAAAAAGAACAAAAAAAACTGATAAACGGTTGGGGACATTGTATTTGGTGATGCATAGTGCGGTACAGTTCAACAGCATTACGTGCCGGAAAATATGTTATGCGAGACAAGTGCAGTTTTTGTAAAATAAGCGGTGCGAAATAATATTTGATTTAGTGAAAAAAGATTTGTGGTACAAAATAAATGTTTGATTGGTAAAAAAGTATCAAACGTGTGAAATACAATTTTTTTTGTAAAATAATTTACAAACAAGTATACTAATAATATTAGAGTAATTCTAAATTATAATTGTTTAGTTAGTGTTTATAAAGTAACATTTTTATCTATATATAAACCTTAAATACCAAAATTTAGTTGAAGTATCTTAAATATATATAAATAAATCAAATAAATTGTTAAATAACAAACAAAATTAAAATACATTACAATAGAAAAGTAATATCAAGTATTTTGATTTATATATATATATATATATAACTAGGAGGTTCTACGCCGAGTACTTTGATTTTGCAATATCATATTTGCAATATTATCTATTATTTGCGTCATATATCCTCCATATGCTATCTCGGCTGCTTCCATGTCACCAATATTAGATTTAGAATCTATGTTGCTTGTTCCCGTTTATGATATTACATTTGCAAAATCTGCATCTGAAAAGTTTGAAATTTTAATAAAATTATGTAATCCCATTGTAGCCATTACGACTCTCTTTTGTATGTGTAGACTATATCTGGGGAAATCAGAAATAATTCTCCATTTTTCTTCAAAATCCAAGCGTCTTCTCAATGACAGAACGCAAAGACGTATGATATCGATTGAATAGTTCATCTTTATTCCTAGAGCAGGACCAAAGTTTAACGGAGACATATAAAAATCTCACAACTCTGTTTCTTGATGATCTACAGGGAGCCAAAAATCCTTGTTTGTTTGGATAGCCAGAATCAACGAGATAATACTTCTCTAATGGAGGCAAAGGAAATTCAGAATCGTTTTTTTGTGGCATTGCCAGAACAGCTGTATTGTGGCATGATCCCAGTGTTCCATTCTAAATACATGTAAATAGCATATTTAAATCACATATTGCCATAATGTTCAAGGATGCATTATCGTGTCGATTCTAATACATTTCTTGTAACTCAGGCTTCACTTTGACGCATACATGAGTCACATCCATAGCTCCAACGAACCCACTAAAATATGGCCTATATCTTTGATCTACTTGAAGTCTTTCAGGAATTCGGTGTAACTCTTCTCTTGTTGGAGTTCTAATATAATCACAAGCCAGTAATTCAGTCGCCGTAAGAACTTCCATAAATGTTTTTTGCACAATTTCCTGATTTCGGCCAAATATCAAGCCAACATCTCTTTGGACTTCATTGTGCCCACATATCCGTAGAAACATAGCCACACTTTCTTCAATAATTATATTTGATGTTGTTTGTAGTCCATAATTTATTTGTAGCGTATCACACAATGTTGTGAAACATGACAGTAACATTCGTAGTAGCTGAAGACAAGCAACATCATCCTTTTGTAGTCGACGCCAAATGTTTCTCCATGCCAAACTCATCGGTTTGGACTGGTGCTCTTTCAAAATATCGATGATAGTAAGTCAACGTTGATTGAAAACTCTAAAAATTGCTCATTTTCCAAATTCAACAATTCAATTCTCTTTTGTAGTTTATGTTGTGGATGCCTTGTGATCGCAACTGACATATACGAAAAATCTGAAATTTTAAACATGAGATAAAACACATCATAAACAAATAGAAACTTATATTAGCCAATTAGAGAAAATGTTGAAATTGATTAATCAAAATATTAATGATTTTATTATATAAACTAGAATAATGGAACACAACTATTAGAAACTAATCTTCTTCTTCTGAGTAACTTTGTTGACCTTCATTTATATTTGTAAATGTTCCTTGTGGAGTTCTCCATATATTGAATAGATCTCCGGGTCTAGGTGTATGTGAAATATGACCAGCTTCAAAATAATTTGTGAAATCGAGATCGCGTGATGAAGCGTGATGAAGTTTGTTGAACATTTGGTGAAGCTCCTACTGTTGCACTATTTGAAATTACATGTTGAGTATTTCTCACACTTTCTTCTTGACTTCCAACTGAAAATCCATATTAAACATTAGTTGGAGTTGTTCCTGATGTGCCGACTTGTTGAAAATTGTGTGGTTGATGTCCAGGATGAAAGTTTGATGGCGCAACCTAGGTTGAAAGTTTGGTAAAAGCCCCCACTGTGAAGCATTTGGTGGTGTGCTCCACTTTGAAATATTTGGTGGTGTCTCCCATTGTTGAGCATTGGATGGTGTGCTCCATTGTTGAGTAGGTTCGGGTGAACCCCATTGTAGAGCATTTGGTGGTGTGCCCCATTTTTGAAAACCTAAGGCATATAATCCTCCTGAATTTTGTCCTCCTATATTGTTACCCACGAAAAATGGACTGCCATATGATTGTCCTGAACCTAAATGTTTTGGCACATCTTAGTTGTTCCATGAAACACCGGTTATAACTTCTAACAATTGTAGGTTATCTTCATCGGTAGCTGTACCTATATCAATAAAATACTTACGCCAAAATACTAACTCTTGAAGTGTATTAAGGCATGCAAAGTAAAATATAGTGCCCTTTGGAACTTCTAGAGCAAGAAATATTCCGCCTTTTCCATTTATCATAGTCATCTTGGTCAAAAGCACATGGACGAAGTTGTTGTAAACTTTGTCGTTGAAACTCTGTATAACCAGCGAAGGTGTCTTGCATGGTTATTTCAAAGGATTGTCTTCTTTGACCTCCTCATGAACTATTCCCAATAGAAATTTGTGAATTTCCTCCTAATCTTTGTGAACTCCTCCGACGTCTAGCGCTTGATTGTAAATTTAGCTTCCCTCGTTGCTGGCCTCTAAGAGCGGGATTTTGGAATGATTAATTGGTGTATTCATTCAAAGGGTGTGTATTGTCATCAATTGTAACACGATACACTTCTTCTTCTTCTTGCGTCTCATGAACTTGTGTTTGTGGTATTGGTATGTATTTTTTCAACCGTTCTATCAAATAAACCTATTGTATGTGAGTACTCTACATCGATCCACGAGGAAACAAGAAAGCACACTAGGAATGCACGTCTTCATTTCAATCTAAGCGGTAAAAATATTTTTGGTGTGTAACGAAATTCGAATTGAAATAAAGCAGGAAATAAAGAAAATCGGTTTGAAATCAAATAAGAAAAATACGAACTCTCGAGATTTTCTGATTAAATATGATGACTACTTGCTAAAAAATGGAGCTCATCCAACTTAACAATGCTAATACTTAGGCCTTAGATCACTAATCTCAACTAATCCACTTTCGTGGTACTAATCTCTTCACTAGTCATCCTATAATCAATAACTCTCGTTAGCTATCGAATGATCAATGAGCATTAATATCAAGCCTAAATAGACACTAAACATCCTAATCAACTACTTTCATAGGCTAGGAATGAATAACTCTTAGTAAATTTGAATCCGACATTTTATCAAACACCTTGTGGACGCTAAAAGCCTTATCTCTAAACTAACATAATCAATGCTAATCTAGCCTTAATAACACTTACTAAGCAAGGATCTAACATGTTTCATACCTAAACTCCATTAATCAACTCATAATCACCCTAAATCTACCAATCCTAAGTGTAACGCCCGCGTTCCGGAAATTAATTAATTTAATTGATTTGGAAATTCTTTCGAGTTTATGAACCTTCAACAAGTCTAGAGAAATTAATTATGGGGTGGAAATAATTAATCTAGATTTGTTTCGGGGGTGTCATAAGTTGTTTCGAAAGTTTGGAGTTTTCAAGAATTCTTTTGAAAGTTGTGGGGTTTTACTCAAGAAGGTAGTCAAAGTCATTTTGGCTTCTCTTCTTCTTCTTCTTCTTCCTTGTTGCGTCATTTGTGTTGGTGAGAGGGAGAGAGTGAGCTTGTGAGCTTAGAGAGAAGAAGAAGAGAAAGGAGTTGAGAGCTTGTGGTAAACTCAGATCTTTGGGGATCTAGTGTGTGTGGAGCTTGGGAAGCTTGGAAAAAGAGTGGTTGGAGCCTAGGGTTTTGGCGTTAAGCTTGGTGAGGGAGGAGAGATATTTCTTGAGCTTGGGGAGTCCATCTAGAGCTAGATCCTTCCTTAACTAAGGTGAGTTGTGACCATGGGTTAATATTAAGCCTTGTGTGGGGTTATGAGATTTCCGTGAGTCTTGGTGATTTTTTCAAGAGTCACTTGTGAGCTTTAGTATGTATTTACTAAGCTTGTGGTTATTAGAGGAGCATGTTTAGTTGCTTCTTGTGCCTTGTTAAGCTTTGATTTTGTGTTCTTATGCTTGACTTGGTGATGATGATTTTTCGTGAGTTCTTGAAGAGATTCATGGGTCATTGTGAAGTTTAGTGTGTGTTTACTAAGCTTGTGGTTGTTAGGAAAGCATGTTTAGTTGCTTCTTGTGCCTTGCTAAGCTTTGATTTCGTGTTCTTATGCTTGACTTGGTGATGATGTTATTCCGTGAGTCTTGGTGATTTTTTCAAGAGTCACTTGTGAGCTTTAGTATGTATTTACTAAGCTTATGGTTATTAGAGGAGCATGTATTGTTGCTTGTTGTGACTTGTTAAGCTTTGATTTCATGTTCTTATGCTTGACTTGGAGATGTTATTTCCGTGAGTATTGATGAATTTTCATGGGTCATTGTGAAGCTTTAGTATGTGTTTACTAAGCTTGTGGTTATTAGATGGGCATGTAATTGTTGCTTGTTGTGCCTTTTTAAGCTTGAGAGTGTGTTCTTAGGTTTGACTTGGTGGTGGTGATTCCGTGGGTTCTTGGTGAATTCCATGGGTCATTATGGAGTTTTAGTAGGTTGCTAAGCTTGTGGTTGTTAGAGAAACATGGGTTTTGCTTGGTTGTGCCTTGAAGCATCGATTTGTGTATTGTGTGCTTGCTTGGGGGTTTGTGTGTGATGTGGTTTCGTGGTGATTCCATGGATTGTTGGGAGGTGTTCCCTTGTTGCTTGGTGTGTGTACTATTCATGCTGTGAAAGCGTATTTACTATTCATGCTGTGAAAGCGTGTTTACTATTCATGCTGTGAAAGCGTGTTTACCATTCATGCTGTGAAAGCATGTTTACTATTCATGCTGTAAAAGCGTATTTACTATTCATGCTGTGAAAGTGTGTTTACTATTCATGCTGTGAAAGCGTGCTTACTATTCATGCTGTGAAGCCATGTTTACTATTCATGCTGTGGTTTTCTATTCCCGCTGTGGAATACTATTTCCTGCTGTTTGGTTGCTTTCATATAACCTGTAGGTGGGAGGATCATCTTACTCAACGTTTGGTTTACCAAATGTTGATGCATCACTTTTGTCGATGCAGGTAAAGATAAGGCGTGATCGTGGAATCGAGACAAGGAGGAAGGGATGATTAGGATTCGTAGTATTTTGCGGTTTTTGTTGCATTGGCTGTATTGTAGAACTGATAGCTTATGTATTAAGTACGAGTTCTATCTAGAGTAAATTGTTGAATGGTTCCATTAGTATTTATGGGAGTATTAATTAATTAAAAAAAAAATTCGAGTGCGGTCGTTTCATTTTGGTATCAGAGCCTATACGGTTCTAGGATAGGTTACGTGGTAGTTAATCTATTGTGTGTTGCATGGGGTCTTATAATCATCCTCTTCGAGCCTCGTGAGATTCCACGGTGAGTTATCTTTATTGTGATGATGTGGGTTATGTTGTCCTTAGCCTCTGTTCTTGAATATGCAAATGGATAGGGAAGTTGGAGGTAGAGGTCGTGGCCGAGGTAAAGGTCATGGTCGTGGTAGAGGTAGGGGTCGTGCGCCGGTAGTAGGAGAGGATAGTGTGACACAGAGTGCTACGGTGGAGCGGGTCGAGGATTCGCATGGGGGTCAAGCGTGGTCTGAGAGTGTGGCCGGTGTGAGTGCCGGTGTGGCTGGAGTTCCAGCGGGCGCTGCGGGTTTAGCAGCGGGAGCTGCAGGTTTAGCAGCGGGAGCTGCAGGTTTAGCAGCGGGTAATGATCAGGCCCGAGATGATCGGCTTGCGAATCTTCTGACGTTGTTGTTGGAGCGGTTACCAGAGAGGGTACCGGCTCAGGCTCCTGTGGTGCCACCGGTGGTTGAGGTTCAGCCTCAGGTTGCAGCAGTGGTTGCTGAGGAGCTCCCGTCCTACCTTAGGATGATGGAGCAGATGCAGAGGATTGGCATGGGATTTTTCTCGGGAGGTGCCAAGCCTGAGGACGCTGACGCGTGGAGGATGAGATTGGAAAAGAATTTCCTTTCTAGTAGATGTCTTGCGGAGTACCAAGTGGACATTGCGGTCCATTACTTGGAGGGGGGATGCACATCTCTGGTGGAGGACTGTGTTGGCCCGGAGAGCTCAGGCAGAGATGGCTTGGACGGATTTTATGGAGGAGTTTAACTCCAAGTATTTTCCTCAGGAGGCGTTTAACCGGTTGGAGGCGAGGTATCTGAGGTTGACTCAGGGAAACCTATCAGTACACGAGTATGAGGCAGAGTTCACCCGTCTCGGTTCCTATGTGGGACGAGCGGTGGAGGTTGAGCGGGCCCGAGTGCAGAGATTCTTGTTGGGTCTTCGGGTGGATTTGCATAACCGTTGCTTGGTAAGGCCTTTTAGCACGGTTGATGAGTTGGTGGAGACAACTATCTTGTTAGAGGTAGGCTTGAAAGAGGAGGTGGTAGTAGTTACCCCGAGCTTTCCGGCGAAGAAAGCACATCAGCAGTCTGGTCCAAGCAAAGACGAGAAGCCGATGCAAGGACAGAAGAGGAAGTGGGATAATACTTCGAGTGGCAGTCAGGGTGATCGGGGATACTTCCGGTGTGGGAGCACGGATAACAAGGTAGCGAAATGTCCCAAGAAGGGCGAGGCACGGGGGGATACTCGAGTGTGCTACCACTGTAAGGAGGTGGGGCATATCAAACCGAAATGTCCCAAGTTGCAGCGAAGAGAGGTAGCAGGGGAGCAATCAGCTAGATAAATTGCAGCGACGCCTCGAGTGTTTTCCATCACGGAGGCCGGAGAGCCGAGTTCCAAGCCGATCACAAGTATTTCTTAGAATTTTCTAAGTTAATTTCTTGTGTGAGGTTGTGTGCCTTATGGGGTGTTAGGGTTCTTAATACATGGTTGAGATGTAGGGACCCTATTCGTGGTGGGGGGGGTGTTGAGTGTCATGTGTTGTTTGACACGGGAGCATCTCATTGTTTTGTTACTCCGGAGTTGGCCGGGAGGGCTAATATTCGGGGCGAACTCGGTGTGAGCCTGGGTTTCATTGAAGTTGCTGGAGGGAAGCCTTTGACAATTCACGGTCGGGATAGTGGCGTGGATGTTCAGGTAGCTGGAGAGTCTATGCCGGCCGATTTGATTATCTGTTATGTGGAGCTGTACGATGTCATTTTGGGCATGGACTGGCTCGGGAAGTTCAGAGCGCATCTGGATTGTCGCCGAGTGCGAGTTGTGTTCGAAAGGGAGCAAGGGAAGTTGGTGTATCAGGGAGTGAGACTGACTTCTGCGGGCCGACGGATTTCCGACGAACTTGGCCGATGACATTATCCGTCGGAAATCTGTTGGAAATAGAGTCGCCGGTGTCTGTCAGAAAGTTCTCGAAATTTGCGACGGATTTTCGACGGATTTTTTTTTCCGACAAGCTGTAACCGACGGATGGATCCGTCGGAAATCTGTCGGAAATAGGCTGTTTCCGACAATTATACCTGTCGGTTTTAAGCTGATTTCTTGTAGTGGGAGCTGGGGTGTCGGATCCGGGTCCAACAAATTGTACATGCACTAAAATATGTGCCTTACCCCAAAGATCCTTTAGAAACTTTATATTTCAGAAGCATTGTTGTGATTCTATGGATAGTCTGATAGTAAGAGATTATTCACTGCAACTGCAATTGCAAAAAAGTACTGTTATCACAGGATGGGTTTTCATCGATTCTGACACTGAGTAAGTCACCACCTTCAAACCGTAGGTTCAACAAAATGTGCAGATTGATACTTCCCACAACTGCTTACGAACTACAAATAGGAAGCAGCAGAATTTCACACTCAGCCTCCTCAAGAACCACGGCTCAAATCAGTAGGGAATCCATCTTGTTCTACAACAACGGCTGGCTGGCCTGGACTGTCCTCACTCTCAGCATCCTCAATAGTAACAGCTCAATACCTTTCTCACCATTTGGTTCAATCACTCTCAGTGAAGATAACATGATTCAAGCAAGTGATAGACTTCTACCTTTATACTAACTTTCCTTTTTTTGTCTCCCATTACTTTTTGCTAACTCTCTTTTGAGAGCTATGTATCTGGTTTTTGCAACCCAAGCAAATGATGTACTCATCAGAGAATAAGCAAACAAGGAATGAGGATCTTATTACTAAATCAACAGATTAATCTACTCAAGACCAGAAAGTTTTTTAAAGACAATTATTTTTGGGAGCCTAAAATCATATAACATACGTTGCAGTCAATGTTAATCTGAAGCCAAATACCAACGTTCCTGAAGCAAGTTAACTCTTGCAGATAAAATTAAATGGAGACGAATAATAAGAACATCAATATGTTAGAATTCAGAGTGCCCAAACAATCCTCTTAGATAATTTTACTACCTTCGTTGCTGAGAGTCCTAACAGATGACAAAATAGATAAGTGAGGATGTGTTCCTTCCTTTTTCTGTCTTTTTTCTTATTGTCCTTCCTCGTTACTGGAAACTCTTTTAAAACATGTGCTTAATCTGGACCTATAATCTATACTAAACATTAAAAAAATAGTGAGAATGCACCAGGTTAAAAGTTGAGAAAAGATTACCAAAATGCCATTAATGAATTATGCTTTTAGCAATACATTTTAGTCCTTTAATGACCCGCATATTTTGATAAATTAGGCCTCATAATCGTATAATCGGTACAAAATTATTCATGATTAATATTATTCGGTTTATCTAAACAATTAAATCAAGCCCAATAGGTGAATATTGTTAGTTTAAAGTTTATCTGAGGCCTAATAATTCCATTGTCGGTTAAACCTAAATTCTAAGGTGTTACCGCTCTATAAATATCAATCGCGGCCGCATATTTCAATTTAGGTTTTTTCGTTAGGGTTTATGTTTTTAGGGTTTATTTGTATTCTTGTATGATTATGATTCTATTGGATCCTCTGGTCTGTGTAATATATGTGTTTTGTTGTCGCGTACCGATTATTTTTTTGTTGATTATTTTTTATGTTTTTTTATCTTGATATGCATATTAATGATCTTTTGATATTTGTTTTATCTTATTGTTTAGTATAGTTCTTTGTTTTGTCTTATTGTTTTGTATATAGTTCTACGAGTCGAAGTTTATCTGATAAAACGATAGTCGAGCTGATCTATACGTCTATATGGTATGATCCTATTTATTTGTTTTGGATTTATTCTATTTTGTTTGTTTTCTTTGTTCTATAATTCTATTGCTTTTAAATTGAGATGGTTTATTTGATCCGACAATAAGGTTGTTTGTCAACAAGGTACGATTCATATCAAGATTCTTGAATTTTATTTGAATTAATTAATTTATATCTTAATTTTAGTTTTTATTCCTATTAGTTTGTTTATTCTGAATCTGTATTTTGTTTTTATTTTGATTTTTTCTTATGATTTTTATCTGTCTCATTGTTTTCTTTGATATTTTGAATGTTTCTTTTTGGAATTGTTTATATAGATTATTGTTATTATTATCTATTGTTATGAGCAATATCTGGTGTGTTGTCTTATTGTTGTAAATTTGGAATCGATCTTGAATTGTTATTTTTTTGTGTTTTTTGTTTTCGTTTTTGTTTCTATATAGTTTGTTTTCCTTTTTTTTTTTAATGACATCTTTGTTTATAGTTATACTCTTTTTGGTGATGAAAATAGTAAAGATGCAGAGATTCTTAATCGATGAACTTGATTTCGTGTACTTACTTTTCCAGTCCCTATCAAATCTGTTTTTTACTTTCGATGAATCAATCGTATAGAGTTTCTTCTTCTGGTATGATTCTCACTAATTCGAATTTTATTTTTTAGTATTTCTAGGTTTACTTTTTCATTAGATCAAACAGTCTGTCGATTTTTTTAAACAATATTCTCTGATAATTTTATGTTTATAATCTTTGCACTGCTTGACTTTGCAGTTATAGATAGAATCTCCATGGCTAAGGTATCCTTCAAGCTTTTCTAGCTTTCGAGCTCTTCTTCTCATGTACCATAGAGAACCGCATAGCGTGTTCTAGGAGATGTGTGCGTCACAATATGTTGGCGGTGGATATATGTTTTTCAGGAAAGATGTAGTAGAAGAATTATATAGCTATCTCTCCATTGTAATTTATGTTTGTAATTCATATATAATTGACATCGTGGTAAGCTTTGACTCTCATGCTGTTTTCTGTTTTTTGACACTCACAGTTAGATTGTAAAGTTAGTTTAACTAGCTCTTCGTAATTGTTTCCAGAGTGTCAGTTTGAGTTGACAATATCATATTTGTATCGGAATTGTGGTACACGTTTAGATAAGAAATAAACGTTCCTGAGCTGCTGCTATTTTGTTCTAGGTGGACGCGATTTGTCATTTCTAGATGATTAAGGTTTTATGCTGCAGTAAGATAGTTGAAAATTTGTAGTTTTCTCATATTTGTAATCTTTTACAGTTGCTGGATAATTACTTGACTACGGTAAATCACTCATCCAAAAGAATTGATCATTCTTATCTCTACTCCACTCCACAGTTGCTGTGATTAGCTACAATAGGAAGTTTTGAATTCTGACTGCTGAAAACAACCAGTTGAGCCATGTATAGCCTCAAATCCATCAAGACATTTTTTTATATTAAGGGAGTGTCACAACCAAACTCTTAGATGCAATCTCAAAGACATTCTCAGACCATTCCATTTGGTGACAGTATCATCTCCAATTTGTGCCTGCAAACAACACACGAACACAACATCTTCTCTGATTATAAAACAAATCATGGCTGTAGATTTTAGGTTTTCCAAAAAATTCAAGGCTGGTTATTGCATTTACCTTGGCTAGAGCTTGTCGGGTTTCCTCTTCCATATCGAAAAGGCGGACACCATACAAAGAGCTCATTTGTTGTTTGTTTCTTTCCGGTTCTGTTTTCCTTCAGCTTCTTCTCAAGATTAGCCATTGCTTCTTCTTTTGTCTTCAACTCAGCTTTACTTGTGCTATTTGCACCCTCTGATTCATCCTCAGATAGAATAATGATTTAGATCATCACATTTAGTAATTGCTACTCCTTTCTTTCCTCATCTATGCTCTCAGTAATTGGTTTCTTTTCACTGTGTTCTCTCTTTTTACTGAAGCCTTGGCTTCCATAATTGGTTCTTAGGTTCTCTACATGCAATTTTCTGTTTTCATCAGCATTTGTAAGACACGGATGGCTTCAGCTGCAGTTATGGCTTGAGATTTTGCAGTCAGGACAGGGATGAATGAATACAAACATACCTCTGCACCCACTGAATAAGACCTTATGATGGCTGCAAAAACCGTTCAGGCAAAGCCAAAGCTCATTTGATTATGAATTAGGGAGCTGTGTCATTGGTATAAATTGTATAATATCCATATAAATACAGAGCAACACAATGTGTCAAAAGCCAAAAACAATAGAGGTAAGATCCATAAATTCGTGTAGAATAATACTCAAACTTTTAGCTTAAATATGGTACAAAAAGAATTAGACCAAATGTAATCTGAATTCCAAAGAGAAAGTACAAGCTCCTTCAGCATTGTAAGAGGAAGCACCTTTCATTCATTATCCAATTGATACTTGGCGAGCTAGGCAAAAATTGTGAAAGTTGCTCTATAAAACAAGAAGAATTTGAGAGAAGCCTGTAACAAAAAGTTTTGTGTAAGAAGACATTTGTACTTTAGCAACATTCGACCAAGGACAAATATTGACTCTCTGATTTCATCACGTATAAAAAATCACCTTGTGACAGAAAATTAGAATATTTTTTATATAATTGTAAGTCAGAAATCCAAGATATAATGCAGAAAATAAATTTCTGACTGTTTATAGACAAACTTAAAAACGTTTTAGCTTTATAGCATCAAATCTCACAAGTCACATAACGCAATATAGAGATTACCACAACCCCCTCCCCAAACAAAAAGAAAAGGAAAATACTAACGACAAGACGATTCTCACACACACACTCTCTCTATTCGTTTATTATAATTCTTTCTTCTTTGGTTATTTTGTTATCACATCCATTCGAATAAAATTTGAGTTAACCTGATTCTTTATGGATATTTGAAACAGGTTCATTAAGTTGGATTTGTTGGGTATACCGTATACAATGTGTAAAAGCTTGTGTTCATACTTAAAACAAAACAAATAATATGAAAAAGTTTGGATAGACAAAGTTCTATGTCTTCTCTTTCTCATTCTTTCAAATGAATGATTTATGGTTCAAAATTTCATAACCGGCAAAAATGTTCTTGATTTGTTCGAACCAGACAGATTCTTGTCTCTAATATTGCGTAAGGATTGATTGCAATGTGGAGCCGAGAAAGACACGAGATTGGTATGATATTGGATTTCAATACTTAGTTGTAGGACCAAAGCCTTAAAGCTTACGCTCCATTTTGTTCTCCTTTGGCATATTTCCTTATTACTCAATCAACTTATGGTTTCGAAAAAAGCCAAAAGATTTTTTTATATTAGGCTTTTTTCTTTTCACCAAAACATATTTTGAAATAATTATTTGGTAAAATTTTGTCTACAATTTTATGTTTTATATTTATTATTTTGTGTTATGCACGTGAGATTCCATGCATACAATGGTTTTGGGTGGATTGAACAGGAGAAGACTTTGGTTAGGATATCAAACTGAAGTGAAGAGAAATCTTGATACTCTCGATGGAAAAGACTATCAATGGACAAAAGTCATTATATGGTTACTGATATGCTCAAATTTACCCTCAGCTACTCTTTCAAATTAAGAGATCAATGTAGTACTTAGGGATCGAATTCACAAGGACTTAGGTTACACAATAGATTATCGGTAAAAGTATTATGCTAAACGAAGAAGATTGTAATGAAAGAAACAAAGCGAATAATTAAATCGAGATGCAAAATCAATGGAGAAAAGCGCTAGGCATAGGGAAATCTCAGGAATCGTCAGAACTGCGAATCAATTAAATTATCGGGATTATAATTAAGAACCGTCCTAGAACTCAAATCACTAAGCTATAATTAACCAACTGACGTTGCGAAAACTATATAAATCTAAATTTCAGAATCCCAAATTTTTTTGCAAATCCTAAAAATCTAAATCAGCTTTAAAGTTCAGGTTTGATATGTTCACAAAATCCCTAAACCAAATTTCTTTGCGAATAAGTAATTTTGCTCACCTAAGATAGATCAGATTAATTAACCACACTTTCATGCCAATTAACAAACCTAATTCATATTCTTGGTCGCGAATCTAGAATAAGCAATAAGTTCAATCCTAGATGAAGAACTCTAACAATTAATCCCAATAATTAATTCAATTCAACAATTCATCGGAAACCCTTGAAATCCCTTAGCCTAACTATGAAACTACTCAGACATATCTATGGAAATCAAAAACATGAATAAAATAGATATCATAAAATCAGAAGTACAAAGTATTCAATATCTAAGAGAAATCCAAGAGAAAGAGATACTATGCTTCTTTTGCAAAAAGCTGGAGTCTGAAACTTCGTCTAAAGCTCTGTGTGTGAAACCCTAGTCTAAAACATAATTTATAGCTAAAAAGTCGTGCAAGTACAAAATTGTAAATCTTGGAAACTTCTGGGCCAAATTGCAAATCTTCAAAATATCTTCCCGAAGTCGCAGGTAGTCGGTGTCGATCGACACCCATGGCTGGTGTCGATCGACACCTGCACATAGATTCGTCTACGAACACTTCTCTTTTAAGCAACTTCGTGGCATAAGCTCCAAAAGCTCCAAGAATCTTCAAAGTACTCCTAAATGCACACCTGGAGACAAAAGACTCGAAAGGACTCTAAAAACACCGAAAAGACTCGATAAAAGACTCCTATATCATGGTTAAAAACCATAAAAACTATGATATATCAGTTACCATGACCCTGGATTGTTTGAATGGGTGGTAAAGCTTCTATTTTTAACTAAAATTGAATATGTTTTATCTTGGAATCATGTTGATGGTGTTCCATGTTTTGCAGATATAGATATCAAGGAAGAAGCTAGCCTCTCTACATTAATATTTAACGTTGATAATAAATTTTATCCCTTCGATACAATGAGCCCTCTGCTTACCAACCACATTTGAGCAGGTACTGATAGTCTGAGACACTATATATTCCTTATATCATTGGAAGATTTCTCACTTAATACTGTTTTTAATTTTCTCGCTAATTTAAAGTCTTTGTGAATTAACAGTTTTTTTGGAGAGAGTAAGAACTAAGAAGGCGATGGTGATATGGAAGTTGGAGCCATGGCTTGGGGTGAAGCAGAAGTTATATTCATGGCAAGGTGATTAATGTGTTTCTTCTTTCTCTGTTTCTACAATATCGGAACAGTTCAACACATGCATTTTTGTAGTAAAATTTGATGTTTGATGGTGACCATTGTCTATTGTTCTCAAGGTTTCTTGTATTGGAGTTGAGTAGGATTTCATGATTGCTGTGAAAGTATATGAATTTCATGAGTTATGTGCAATTGATTAGCATTTTACTATTGAAATTGAGTAGAGTATACGATGGCCTTAACTTCATAATTAATGTTCTCAAGGTTTTAGCAGCATATAAGTGAGTTGTAGAAAGCATCAAGGTAGTCTAGAGGCTAAGATCATCATTAAGTGTTGATTGTTGTGTGTCTATGCACACACTGAGATTTCTTTTGTAACAATTAATTGCTCAAGGCACATAATTGATTGCATAATTTGGTTTTGTTTCCTTTTAGAGTTTGATTGTTAGATGCTCAAAACATCGCATGTTCTAATGTTCATAATGGGAGCATTTTACATTAAGAGAATGGAAGAGTATGTGGCGGAGTTTGAGAAAGATCCGACAGTGAAAGAGCAGGAAACTCTGAATGTTCAAGAGTAAGGAGAAGGACACAAGTGGTAACCTAAGGATAGTAAGAATCGAGAGCCAAAGTAGAGATGATAGCCCAGGAAAGAAGACTCAAGAAAATTAGAAACAATCGTCTCATGAGCCAAAGAGAAATATAGAACAAGACAGGAAGAACATGGGACTGACGGGGAGGAAAACAAACTATTAAAGAGGAAGACAGATAGGAAAGAGAAGAGCTACGAGCTATACTTGAGCAATCAGATGACGATAGGTGAGTTTTATAGAGTGAAACAGTCTCCATGCCGGGAAAAGAAAGAATGGCTTGGGAAGAAGATGAGAAAGAGGAAGATGCAGAGATTAATGGAGCTCTGTAATGGTGAGTCGATTTCATTGTGAGCTCTGCAATTTATAAAAAAATGTATTGGAATTTGGAGGAAGAAGAAGACACAATATGATTCTCAAATCTCTTTTTTTTTTGTTCTCATCACAGATTCTGAGATCTAAACGATCAAATTTAAAACTTTTATCAAATAATCTCTTTTATTTGGTTAAATATAACATGAAACATGATATATTTCCATATGCTTAAACAATGTTTTCAGTATTGTTTGTTTGGTTGCAACCTACAAATGATGTATGATGTAATAGCAATTTTTTTTTTTTTTCATCATTGTTACATTGTGTAACCTGATGCAATATCTTTGATTGCACAATATAGCTCTTTGATTTTCTTTTAGAGTAATTAAGATGAGATGCCCATAATAAACTCATGTATGTATTAAAGACCTATATTAATTCCTTTTCGATATTGCATCAGGTTATAAGTATCTATTTACACAAGCTATTCATCGTTATACTCATGTCTAATATTGTTTAGGAACAAGTTAAAGTGTGCGATGCTACTTGGAAAATAATATCGTCTGGAATCTGATAACCCGACTATATTTAATCGCAAATCCTTTCCAACTAAACAGACATTGATCAACATTTTGAAAGACCTCATATAATTATGTAGATAATATGTTTGTAATTGAATAATTGTATATAGTCATAATCTTATTGTAATCCTATGTTCTAATTTTACACTCTAAAGATCCCGATTTCACAATAAAAATTGTAAAAAATAATAATAATGTTTGACAATAAAAATTTTAAATAGTTTATTTTTAGAATTTTACTTGATTGCAAATGACATCCTGGTACACTCATTCAGTCACCAGAAATATTTAAGGACAAGCTCAAAAGATTACACAATATTTTGGTGTGTATTTTGCAATTATATAAGTGATAAAAAAATATTAGATCATAATTTTGTAGTGTAATAGGATATGACAATATTTATCTACATATATAATTTAAACATGCATGTCTAATTAAATTATATCAATAATCTTCTCTATGAGATGCGTGACATGTAATATTCAGAATCTATTTGGTTGTTGTTTTCTTATTTGAAGTTTCGTTTTACTTTTGTATTTTATGTTCTTTATACTGATTTAAAATGTTATTTTCATGTTTCAGAATCATGGCTCAGATCTCCGTCTACTTATTAAGATTAAATAATTTTATCTCGTCAAGGTTTTTGTTGGTAATATAATCTTTAGATGTTTTCATCTAAAGGTTTTTTTATTATTGTTTTATTTTAAAAATATGTTTTGATATCGACTACGAGAATATCGATGAGAACACAGGTAGACCAGCTAGATATGCGCGGGTAGACAAAATATATAAATAAATTTAAAACTCTCACTATATTTATATGTTACCAAAATGTCATTAATGTTTAATGAACAAACACTAAAATGCCAAAAATGTCAACTTTGTTTACAAAAAGGTTTTCTCAGAATATTTAATATTTCATTTTTGTATATTTACTAATTTTTATCACTTTGTTTTTTTTTTTGTTTTTTTTAATCTTCAAATACATCTTTATTATTATATTATAATATT
>VBRH01000501.1:54954-65274 GCA_014578085.1 Cardamine resedifolia | reverse complement strand
GAGCCTGATGATCAGAGCCGTGCGGTTTCATTCACAACAATCGAGGATCCTCATCAACAACCATTGTTGAATCATAAGTACGAGCAAGATCTGAGCCATACAGGCGGCTTCACTACGGATTTATCTTCGTTGCCAATTGACGATCCTAATCAACAATGGACAGAATCATTGATGGGCTGTGTCTCGTCGACTACAGAGCAAAACCTAATGATGTCATCTTCGAATCAACAACAGAACAAGTTCTCAATCTTTCTCTACAATCATGGTAACGGTAGCTTCTGTCAACTCCCTGACTCTATTTCAAGCTTTGACCAAACCACGACTCCTTACAGTACGGCTTTACTTGCGCCACAAGGGTTTGGTCTAGGAAGCAGCAACGGCAACAACATTGGTATTCCCATGGTGATTCCTCCACAGATGCAGACACAAAGCCCACTTGTCCACTTTGATCAGTTTGCCGCATGGAATCAGACTTCATCTTTTGGAGATCCGATGATGTTCTCTTCTTATAATTAGGGTTTGCTCCAAGATCTGATCTTTGACTCGGTCAACGTTTTATTATTTGATATTATGTATGTATTCTCAGTTTTGTTAGTGTTAGGTTCGTTCATTGAGTTTAAACTCTGTAGCAACAGTCTCTAGTTAAATCGTTCATTGTTTAAATCCACTTATTGTATGTATTCCCAAGTATCGATGCTAATTTTTTCCAGCTTCTAAAAACAGTCTTGGCTTCTTCTATTCTTACCTGAGTCTAAAATTTGAGTCTTAATATTTTCAAGCATAAATCCATAAAATTGAGCGAGTCCTCGTTTTGTTGTAACTGTAGCGCAAAAGAAGAGGATAGAATAATCAATTTACCTGAGTCTTTAATATCTCAGATCCCCTTTTTGCATCTTCCGACAAGAATGTTGTTCTTGTGTTTTGTCCAAGAGGTGGAAAAGTCTCTGTCTTTTGATCCCCTGTTTTGATTTAGACACCAATGAATTCCCAGATTACAATGCCCTTTGTTAGTTTTGTCAATATGTTTGTAGATTGCTCTAGTGATTCATGCTTACACAAGCTCGAGTTAAGTATTTGGAGGGATAAAAATGATCTGTCTTGTGTCACACGCAGTGGATAGAGACTCAGTGGTTAAACGTAAACTTAAGCATCTTGATGTTGAGTGTCTTGTGAAGCTTAAGTGTTTAGAAGTGTTCCCTTTATTAAGTCGTTATATCTGTGAGAGTGAGACATTGGTGTATTTCGAAGGTCAATGTCGTTGGTGTCTTTAATCTGGTAGTTTGTTTGATTACTGTGGCAAAATATGATCAGTGATTTTTTCGCCAGTTTCTCTGAGAAGCAGCAACTGCAACAACTTTGGTCTTCCCATGGTGATTCCTCCTCAGATGCAATCTATGTATTGTCAATTTCCGATTCAGGGTTTTGTAGGAAGTCGATAATTCTTTAATCCACATTATTGTATGGTTTTCCTAAGTATAAATGCAAATTTTTTCCCTAGATTCTAAAAACAGTATTAGTTTATGGGAGCTGGTGAACAAGTGATATTTGACTATATGATATTTCATTTTTCAATTTGCTAAGGTTATGTTCACAGACTGAAGTTTACAATTTAACAAGTCTCTTCTTGATTCTTGATTTTCTAAACAATCTTGGCAAGCCTTTCACCATATTTCTAAAATCTGAGCTTAAATTAATACACAACAGTCAGAAAATATAACTCATGTTTTTAACAATAAAGGGGAAGATACGGAATCACATCGGTCAAAGAAAGCCAACTTCAAATATGGTTTAATCAAAGGATAAATAAAACACTTTAATCAGAGCTGACTATAATTTGCCAAAAAACACATCTGATTAGAACTTCAATTTTACGAGTCAGATCTTCATACATAATCAGCAGTCTTGGCCTTGAATTCTTCCAACAAATCCTCGATGCTCTTAACCGAATGGGCTGCGCTGTCTCTAAGCCGAACACTCACCTATAAATGTCAAAGTCCAACAAACAAAATGGTCTTAAAATGTCATACAAGACAACATTAACTAAAGCTTGAGAGACTACATATTAGGATGGGCCGTCTAACCTGTCCTGTAGCAGCTTCCGTCTCACCCACGACCAATATGTAATTGTACTGAGCAAGCTGAGCTTCTCTCACCTACATAAAGACCACAATCATCACTTAAGTCAATCCTAGGAATTTACCAGCTAACCACAAAACAAAACTTGGAACATGAACCTCAGTTGTCTGTTACCTTTTTATCGATCTTTCTGTCTGTTATGTCTGCATCAACATAGAACCCAGCTTCATGAATTCGAGCTTTCACCTGTTTGAATGAATGTGAAAAAAGTAAACCCAGAGGTTAGATGCTGTAAATAAGAAGATAAGAAACATAGGTGCTCACTAAAAGGGTGCAGCCACAGCCACGAACGTAACCTCTTCTGCATATTTCTCAGATTTCTTTGATATAGGGCAGACTATGGCCTGGCGCGGACTGAGCCAGAAGGGCCATTTTCCTTTGTAATGCTCCAACAATATGGCAAACATACGTTCCACAGATCCTAACACGGCTCTATGTATCATTACAGGTCTCTCCCTCTTCGCTTCGTCATCACCTGAGTATTCCAATTTGAAGCGATCCGGAAGTTGAAAATCAAGCTGAGATGAGGTAACAAGAAACATACAATCAACTCCTGCACTGATTATATAGCAAGAGAAATGCAGAAAAAATAAAATAAAGAGAGTTTGGGAGCATAACCTGTAAAGTAGCACACTGGAATTTCCTATTCATTGCATCAGAAACTGTGATGTCTATCTTTGGGCCATAAAATGCCCCATCTCCTTCGTTCAACTGCCAAAAAAAGCGCACTTTAATGAATGCGGATTTTGTGAATAAACTTGAGTACTCAACAACAAGTGTCAATACCACCAATGGCTTCCCAAAAGCAACTATAGCTTTTTTTAGATCATCTTCAGCTTTATCCCATGATTCCAAATCTCCAAGGTACTTCTCTGGCCTCTGAAATTTAAATTAACATGCAAATAATGGGCAAAGAAACATGATAGGCAAAGTCCATAAGATTTGGTAAATGCAGAAATCTACAAAATAATGGTACCGTTGAAAGTTTTAGCTCATAGGTAAACCCAAAAATTTTGTACACATAGTCAATGAACTCCAACACACCCTTCACTTCTTCCTTAACCTGCAAACGGATAACATTACTTCTAACAAAAAACTGGGAGGAAAGGAACTTCAAAACTGCCGGATAAGAAACAATTATCACAAACCTGTTCTGCTGTACAAAATATGTGTGCATCATCCTGAAAAAGGAGGTGAACATTATATTAAGTAACAAATATGCATTATCAGAAGGAAAACGATAATTAAGTAAAGTAAACAAGGATACAAAATATACCTGCTGGAACCGTCGAACACGAGTCAACCCACTAAGTGCTCCACTTGCCTCGTTGCGATGTAACACTCCAAAGTCGGCCATTCTAATAGGTAATTCTACAGACCATATAAGCCGTAACAAGATAGTGTCAGCCAAGATAAATGATAAACAACTTCTTTAGTAAGATTTATAAAGGGGAAACATTAGCCATATTGTCCTTGATGATAGGTTACAAATCACAAATAAAACTTTAATTTCTACTAATATCATTCCTAGATCTGTTTTTGATGATATCAAACAGCACAACAGGAAGAGAGTCACACCTCTATATGAGCGAACCCTGTGTTGGAACATCAAGCAGTGACCAGGACAATTCATAGGTTTGAGCCCGAACTCTTGCTTCTCAATCTGTGTAAGGAACATTCTGATAAGTCATTCACGCGGAGAATATAACTTAGGCCATACATTGGCGGCTAGGGAGCTGCTTGCTAAAGAAACAGAGTCAAGGAGACTCTTAAACTTTCCAAGTACTCTTACCTCAAAAGTAAACATATTCTCCTTGTAATTTGCAGCATGTCCGGATGTTTCCCACAGATTCATGTTGTACATATTTGGTGTAATGACCTGTCAAGGTTATTTAGCTATCCCCAACCATCAAGTATATTAAATATGAGATGAGAGCTAAGAAAAACCTCTGTGTAGCCCCTTTTCCAGTATTGATTCTTAATGAAGTCCATCAACTTGTTATATACACGAGTGCCGAGTGGAAGGAAGAACCAACTGCCAGGGCTGAAGCTCAAGGACGATGAATATATATTAGTATAGTGAAACACAAAGTAGAAAACACAGTATAATGGCAATGAAGTACCTGAGTGGATGACAAAAGAAAAGTTCCTGCTTTTGGCCCAATAGTCTGTGGTCATATTTTTTCGCTTCTTCTAGAAATTGAAGATATTTCTGCGATGACCAAGACAAAGATGGTAAAAAACATGCACTAGTAGGACGCAGCGTAGCTGCCAAAATATATAAGAAATATGAGTACCTTCAGCTGCTTCTGATCAGGATAAGATATTCCATAAACTCTCTGCAAGCTTTCACGGTCTTTGCTACCCCTCCAGTAAGCTGATGAGGCCTGAGAAAAATATATTTGTCAGCATAAGAAAACAAACGAGAATCTACAGAGATGTAGCTCCTAGAGGCATAGTAGCATTTACCCTCAAACACTTGAATGCTTTCACAAATGAGGTGTTTGGTATGTGCGGTCCACGACACAAATCCACCAAAGGGCCACATCTGTAGACAGTAATGGTCTTGTCCGCAGGCAAATCATTGATGATTTCAACCTAGATGATTAACAGCAGAAGAATGAGTCCAAACAACAAATTCAAAGTTGGCAGTAATGATGTAAGGTTAGGGGAGCATAACAAAATTCAATGACATTCATACACAGCTTAACGCACCTTAAAATTATTATCAGAAAACATCTCAAGTGCCTGATCCTTCGTCACTTCAATCCTTTCAAATGGTTGTGCTTCCTGAGATGTAAATAGAAGGGAATTAAACCAATATAAAATATGATTAAAAGTTGAGTAACATATATCATTCAATTTTCACTTATAAAGTTTGAGAAAAGAAGCAAATATATTTACAACATAATATGTAAGAAAGCTCCAAACAATCAAATAAACTATCAGACTAAACAAGAAACAATACCTTAGCAGCTTTCGCAGCACCTGCTTCGATGTTAGGAAAGTGATTGTCGTTGAGACCCAAGTCACCATAAAATCCATCATAGTAGAAACCCTACAATAACAACAATCCACTACTAACATCAGCCAAAGCCGCATTTGCAACAACAGTACAGCGCTTTACCACAAACCATACTAATGGTTTCACAACTAATCCAACATAATATACAAGCAACAAACAATTAGTTAAGTTGCAATGGAATAACAATAAGCACAAACAAGCTGATATTACCTCCCCTCTCGTTGTACATGGTCCTATGCATAGTTGACACCCATATTCCTGCTCAAGAGCCTGCACCAAGATCCATCCACAGTAAACAAATCGTTCGCCACAAGCCGGATTATAACTAATCAGATAAGATTAAACTCTTTTACCTGACCAAGAATGTGAGCACTAGAATGCCAGAGAGTATCTCGACCTTTGTCGCTATCAAATTTGAAAAGCTCAAGCTTACAATCACCTTCCAATGGCCTACTCATATCCCACAGAACATCATCGACCGATGAAATCAGCGCAGAATTCGCCAGACCTTTTGAAATCTCCGCTGCTACATCCATTGGTGTGGTCTCCCATTTTTTCCCTTCTTTCACGTTTCCATCAGGCAATGTAATCCTTAAAATACACACAACATCAGAAATCAACAAAACAAATCACAGTGATACATATAAAAATCTGTATCCGTATTCTTACTTGATCGGATCGTGTGGCATAGATTTAAGCTTCTCGAGCTGATTGGCTTGGATCTGCTCAAAGAGCCTGATACGTTTGGGAATAACAGCGGAAAGATACCCTTCATCCTTTGGATGATTAGCTACCATTGATGGAACGGTACAAAACGAAGATGCAGAAGATAAGAGAAAAGGTAGAGACGACGAAGAAGACGAAGTTGTTGTGTAACGACGAATAGAGCGAGCTGAAAGACGGAGTAGCATCAAGAGACGTTGACAAGGTTTAATGTTATCTGAGTCACTCTAGGGTTTTTTTCATTATGCGTTGACGAGACAAAATCGAACCAAACCGACCTTGAATTGGATGATTTCGGTTTTCTTTTACTTTTTGGTTTCTTAAATTGATTCACGTTAGTTCTCGGTTTAGAATTTTAATTAGGATTCACCCGGTTTACTATTTGGTTCCGATACTAGTTTAGTTTGGGCATGTGAGTTTGAATATCCATTCGGTTTGGATCGAATCTTTTAGATTTTCGGATTAAAGGCTAAAGTTCCCATTTGAATATTTCTATTTCTTGGATCAGATTTGATTCGGGACGGTTTTAAAGAATCAGAGATCACCTGAAAACTATATGTTACAGGTTAGATCAAATATTTTTACATAAAATACTCAAAATAGTATTCAAAATACCCAAAAAGTACTCGATTTATTTAAAAAAGTACTCAAAATAACCTTAAAACTACTATAAGTAATCTAAAAACTACCCGAAATAACCTTAAAACTATACGAAGTAACCTAACCCTATATCTTATAGGTATTGTTTCGGTTACTTCGTATACCCGATCGGTTCTCTAGTATTGTATGAACTAAACTGACGTCCAAAGTAACTCACTCTCGAGCCTCGGATATGTTCATCAGTTTGGATCAGGTACGGATACTTATGCCCAGGCGTACTTGGTCTTCCTCTGTCGTTCTTCTCAAATTTTAGTTTGAATTTTAATATTTTATACACCAGAGTCGGATAATTGTTACTTTGAATGAAGAATTTATACACTGAAAGTGAAACTACTATACAAGACATTTCAATGTAAAAACTCCAAATCAATTCGAGAGAGGGTCGAAGGAGAAGAGCCGTCTTTGTTCATCAGTGGGATTTCTCAGCAATCTGCAGAATATCAAAGTGGCTGCAACAACTGATAATAGAGATAGAACCGCGAGAAATCCGAAATGGGAAGCGTCATTCGCAGCTATGGCTACTCCGAGCATCAGAGATTCAGCTAGACTTGCCACTGAGATCTCTGTAGCACCGATGAGATTAGCCTTGGACGATGGAATTCCGGTTTGAAGTATCTGAGCTCCCACAACGCCGTAAGACATGTGACCGAGCCTCGATAATACCTGCATTTGTTCCCTTCCCGTTATACCAAAAATGCATCTCACTGGTAGAGAGAGAGAGAGAGAGGGAAGAAGGGACTTACAATCATGGACAAGAAGAAAAAGAGTGGGCTTTTTTGGGATAGAGAAGAGCTACAATACACAGCAACCGCAACACCAAGGAGTGAAGCTTGGAAAAACAATCCTACCGCACCTGCCTGCATTGTTTGAAAATGCAAACGCAATAACATTAACCAGCTTGAAGACAATTCATGCTCAAGAGACTAAATGCCGGAAAAAAGTTTGACCTTTAGAATGCCAAATCGTTTGACCAAGTTTGCTGATAAGAAGGTTGCAGCCACACCCATAACAGCACATAATCCACTGAAACCCCCAATAACTGATGGATTCACAGCTGTTGAAAAGAGAGATTGGTGACTCACTCAGGGGAGTAATAGCACAAAAAAAAACTTCGACTCAATTAATCACGTTTTTCATTCAGGCACTAAAGACCATGTTTAAGAAGCATACAGCGTTGTGTTAGAAATGCAGTCATCAAACTGCCTGGGCTGAGGACGATGTTGAAGTAGAGAAGGACATATGCAAGACTAGCGGGAAGAACGGGCTGCTGAATATATTCTTTCCATCCGAGCTTAATAGCTTCCATGCCAATAGTGACTGATGAACAAAGCAAATGTTATTTGTGATGTCTACATGCTGGGGTCATAAAATATGCTTATCGAAGCATTTTAAAGAAAAAGGTCTTCTTACAAATACTGTCGGTATCAGAACGAGGTCCTTCAGTAGCACAGCTGCTCTGGGAACATTTAGGACGGTCCAGAACTCCAGAAGAAAACTTGTTGGTCAGCCATATAAGAGCTGTCTGAAGAAAACAGATTTTGTCTATTATAAGTGCAGAAAGAAGTCCCAGTAAAATTCGTAATGAGCAATTCAAATTGATTAGGATCTGCAGCAGAACAGCACCACTACTGTTGATGACAATAAATTTATCTAGTTAAATAGAACTAATAATACCAAATCTAGGCTAAGCTCAAATAACTATCCAAAACTTAAACGAAAATGACCGCCTTTTATGATGAAGAAAAAAGAATTCCACCCTTGACCCAGGAGAAATAGGAATATTCTATTATACATAGTTCAGCCTCATACACCACAGCAGCTTTTTGTTCCCTTTATCTAGCCTCAAATACCATAATTTGCAGTCATGAACGAGAGAAGCCTCACCAAAAGTTTATAGGGTATTGCTACTTACCATGGTTGGCAAAGAACCCATCATTAGTGTGGCGGCAAACTTTAAGCAGGTCACAGGGTCATATTTGGATAGGAGGATGCCAAATATAGTCGTCCCAGCGATCTATTTAAGGATACAATTTTGTCATTTGATGAATTACTTGTGTTCCAAGGGTATAAAGCACATAATATCCATAGAGAAACTTAGTATACCTCACACAGCAGATCAATCCTGTTGAGGATAGCATTAGCTTGTGCCAGAGCAATTGGTCTGTTTATCCCCGCCAACTATCAAATGATAAATTATTACTTCAGTCGGTCTTTCTTCTGAAGAAAATAGGTATTCTATGGCATCACAAAAAAAGCATACCAATACAACCCAGTCACGTTCTATGGCAACTCCAGTTGCTATTCCACATAGTCTGTCAATGGCTCCTGCAAATACCAATGCAAAAAACCAAGGCTGCAGAAGAATTGATGAGGCTGATGTGGAAGGAACCGTGTATGCATGAATTATCATTCCTGCAGATAGCACTTGAGCGGCTGCCTGAACATGTAGATATACAAAATATTTATGACAGAAGTTGAAAGAAAGTAACCAAAAAGTAATTTCTGATCTTTATATATATGAAATTGTACTTTGCTGAACAATTCGGCTTTCTTGAAAAGATTACCTGAACGACATTCAAAGAAATATATGTAGGAACTCTTGGACTATGATCCATAAACTTCCCAACCATTGGACCCCCAATAATTATGGCCACTTTGGTGACAAAGCCCATGACTGCCACAGGTAGTAAGCTTGGATGTAGCATTGCAATGGCGGATGGCCAAGCAAAATTCCAGAGTTGTTCAACCAAATTCCCAACCAAACAGCTTGCATATAAGACTGATATAATCAAGTAAAAATGCCATCAATGAAAAATACACATATTAAGATATAATCATGGCTTCTAATCATATTGAGAGCTCTAACCATATAATCCTTCAGGGTGAGCGGGCGTGGCTGCAAGCACAGTCTGCTCTTCCTCAGACAAAACCTAAAACCAAGAACAAGATTGATTTGCTCAACCAATACTGTATAAACTATTGGATCTTAATAAAGGCTTGACCAAAAAGGGAATGAACATACGGGCAATGCAGTCAAAACGGTATCGACATAAGTACACTCTGTAAGTAAGCTTAAAGATTCAGCAACAGCAAGATTGGTATCGAGATGAACAATTGGAATTGAATGATCCTCAATTGGAGTTGGTAAGTCCTCATGAATGTCATCATCAGTAGTAGTAACAAACTCGTGACATACTTCTGTGTTTATAATCGAACACTTTGCACTAAACCTGTTTAACCTATATCATAAGTAAGCCAAATTTCACAATTAGCAAACTATAATAAAAAAAATCCAAAAACACATTCGAAAATTTCATATTCATTTTGAAATTTAAACTAAGAAATTTCTCAGTAATCAAAACTAACAAGGAGAAGAAACCCAATTCGAACCTGCGAGAACATGAAGCTGATGAGCTGAGACTTAACCATTTGCAAGAAGGGAAGTGATGTCGAACTCTCGAAAAAGCCACCGGCGAAAAATAACGACTTCTCTCAACCGGAAAATGAAACAGAAAATCGAACGACGGCGATTGCCTGAGCAGAGCCATGGAAACAACCATTTCTAAAATTGATTCCCTTGTACTTTTCTCTTCAAGCAATCGAACTTTAACGAGTTGTAATTCGTCTTCTCCAAACTCATGCAGCCTCCAAAAATATAATCAAATAAACTTGAATTAACCTCTAAATCTTCTCTCTGGATTTTTTTTCCCTGGCTTACTCGCCACTGAAGTTTCTTCAATCTGAGGGGAAAAAAAATATCCAGAGAGATGCTTTGG
>VBRH01000501.1:25759-40109 GCA_014578085.1 Cardamine resedifolia | reverse complement strand
ATATATATATATATATATATATATATATGGTTAAAATTTAAGACTGAAAGAGAGGAGAGAAGAAGAAAGATGAAACGATTGATTATGAAGGAGAGGAGAGAAGAAGGAAGATGAAACGGTTGATCACATAAATCTCCCAAAATCAAGCCTAATTTTTTTGTTGATGTGGACAACTTCATATGCTCCAAACTCTTCCTTATTTTCTATTACAAATAAAATATTCAATGTTTTCCTATCATATAAACTGTTCTATTTTTATTTTATTTTTGTAATCTTCAGAAAATTATCATTACTCTAATTGATTAAAAAATATTATTTTACTTGTATTTTTGTAATAAGTATTTTTTCTGTTTCTAGTCATCTCAATTTAATATAATTATATTTAAGATTAATTACATATCATTAGCTTGTTTTATTGATTTATTATTTTATTTTTAGTTATATAATAGCCGATCTTATTTCAATTAATTCAAATACTTATCTAGATTTACATTATATCTATGTTACATTTGTGTTATTATTATTCAATTTAACTTTATTTTAAATGATATATTAACTAAAAATAATTGTTTAGATATATATAATATTAAAATTAATTACTTTAAAATAATTGGTGATGATGTGGATAGTTTAAAAAGAGATAAAACTATTATATATATAAATTTCATAGTGCCACATGACACATCAATAGCTCTTTTCAAACCTATTTTTTTTTTTGATGTGGACAACTTCAGAAGCCCCAAACTCTTCTTTTTATTAGTAAGAGATTGTGTAGATAAAAAAGTTGTTTTTTTTAAGTAATCATTTAATATATAAAATAAAAATAATTTAGATAATTATAAAATATTGTAAAATATTGTTGGTCAAACAATATTCGATAAAATTAAAAATTATGAAACCATCTTATATTTTAAAACAAGAAAAAACTTTAAAATATCTTATATTTTGAAACGGATATAATATATATATATATAGTAGATTTTAAAAATTACAACTTTTGTTCAAAATATTTATCAAAGGTATATTTTATGTGGTTAATTAATTTTCAAAAATTTATATACCTATATATATATATATAATTCTAATTTTTTAATCGGAGTCCTACTTGATTGCTCCACTTGCACGTGCTAATAGACTTAAAAATATATATTTTTCAAATCTAAATCAACAAATTTAGATTCATACTAATGCTTCTTCGACGATCATTTGACAAATTTTGTTTTCTATTAATCATTTGATAGTTAAGACAATGTTGTATTAACTCGAAATAGCTTCTGCAACTATCTTTAAAACCTGTAGAATACATGAATATACTACTGTTGCAAAAGAAAATTATGTATACAATTAAGAGTCACACACACTAATATTCCCCTTTATCATCAATGAGTACAATAATTCCACATGATCATTTTTAGACCCAAAAATAAGACAGTAAAATTCTAACATATTTTATTCTTACTAAAACCCACTTTGATTATGAAGATGCAAAACAAATCTCTCCCATCCCACCTAAAACAAAAATAAATAAACCTTTTTGTAATATGTTGATTCACTCATTTCACTCTAACACAGAGAAATGAAACATTTTATTTTCGACACTCCAATACATACCAATCACCATGCCAACTATAAGCCTCCTCCTCTTCACAAATCCTTGATTCCAACAATTACGCATGAAGAGATTATCTTCATGCGGATATTTCCACAATATGACATCGTATGTGTTTGTATTGAGATCTTTTATCTTTGTTGAGACCTCACGAATCACAAAATTTGCGCGATGTAAGTCATGTTGTGAAAGGGTTCCCAACACATTATCCTCGATTTGCTCAGGGGGAAGATGAAACTTGCCTCCATCTGATAGTTCATCGATTGTTAGGGTTTTGAGGATTTCCCAAGGGAAATGGATTATGGATCGGATATCAACCTCTCGAGGAAATTGTGGATAATTACCATATTTTCTTCTTCATGTTTTGTTTGAAGGAAGGTGTAGGACAATGTTTTCCGCATTTTGAAGTACTTTTGTTTGGGGGAGGGGTGGAGAACTGGTCAATTTCTTTATAGGATAAATTCAAAGCTAGTCTTACAAAAAAAGCTTTATATATATTTCTTTTGATGGTGAAAAAAATGGATGCTTTAGATACCCAACAAGAAATAGAATACAATTTGCTTGTGGATTGGAAGAAATTGATGTGTTCTATGTAGGGTTGATAGTCAAAGTTACATTTATTGATTTAGGTTTCAATATGCAATTATACTCATTAATATGAGAAGGAGATATGAGTAGAGATAGAACCAGGTATAACAGCAGAGAGAGAGGAAGAGAAGAAATGAAAAGGGGCCGGAGAGTGAAGAAGAAGTTATATGGACATCTCTTGGGATGAAGAAGAAGAAGAATTACGGAGGAGCGCACGAAGCAAAACTTTTTAGCAACTTAATTTGATTTATTTATGTTTTATATGATAGGTAAATTATGTAATTTGTTTTTCAATTCTTTTATTAGTATTTTTTTCTCGTCATTCTTTTGTTAGTATTTTAGATATGGTTTTACATATTTAATCAATTGATTTTTTCGTATTTAAATAAAAAATGTTAAAAATCACGTTAATGTTTTAGAATCATTTATGAAAACTGACATGAATATAACATCAATGATGTAAAAGTGATAATTATATTTTAAATCGGTTCTTGTGAATGATACAATTATTAAATCAGTTCTTATAAATGATACAACTATTAAAATCATTTACACAAACTGATATAAAAGATAATATATTTTTTTGTAAATGACACAAATTAACATCAATTACAATAACGGATGCAAATATTATGTATAATTGCATCGGTTGTTAACAAAACGATGTTAATTTTTTGCATCACCACTATTAGAATCATTCATTTACGTAATACAAAAATAGACAATAAATGATGCAAAATGATATTTTTTTTTGTAGTGACTATGTAGTCCAAAACAACGGGATCGGGATGTTACAGTGCCTTACAGTCAGAGATGATCAAAGCAATTTTGACCATCCATATATTGATCTCCAATAAAATCAATAATCCACGCGTGTTATATCTGTTTCTTTCAATAACCTATTTAAAGGAAAAGAGTGTATAGTAAGATAGTTCGAGAAGAATTTGGATACACCGGTGTAAAATGCTATAAAATGAAAACTTTAAGAATTTGATTTTTTTTTCTTCCACATAATTCATTTGTCTATGTTTTGAACACAACTTCTTGTGCATTATTTTCTTATAATATATTTAAAATAACATTTTTTTTTTGTTTTCTGTTTTATTTTTTTTACCAAAAACATTTGAAATGACATATAAAATCAAAATTAGACATGTCCATCGATCATCTATTCATGTTTAAGAAATTCATAAGCTGAGAAATCAATAGTCCTGTTTCTTTTTCTTTTTTTTTTTTTGCATTTTTACTATTTAAAACTGTTTTTAAATGTTTTTTCTCATTCAAACATACATTTGAACCGTTTGATCCGCTTGATTCGCACTTTTTCAGCTTGATACGCTTTATCTGCACTTGAACCGCATGATCCACTTGATTCGCATCACTTGACACGTTTCTTCATTTGAAGCCTAAGAATATATGTTTGTCTCATGTGTGAGGTCGTTCTATCCTCTACGGGTTTATATATATATTCTCCATGGGTTGGTGTATCCTTTGATGAATATACAAGGAGAAGAAGAAAAAACCTCCAATATTTTTAGGGAGGAAAAAACCTCCTTTTTCTAACTTTAAATCATTAAAATAATTTAATTCTTAGTTCAATTTTTATTTTGTGTAATACTAATACAAACTAATAGGTCACAAACTTTATGCAAATCTTTCATAACTCTTTGTTTTTACATCATATGGGTCGACAAGACTCGACCAATAACCAAATCCCTACTATGCAGGGTAACACGATTACTTAGAATCGAACTCGAGTGAAAATATCATAGAAATGGACCTTTAACCACTTGACTACACACATTTTTTGTTTTATTACTTTATTGTAAAAAATTTACTATAAATATGATATGGGTTTTATTGTTAATAATTTGGTAGTGATATTCAAATGAATTAAGAGGCAAAGTATTAGGCCAAATTCCACAACAAGTGCATGAGGAAGGGTTTTTATCTGTGCCGGGTATATACCCCGTGCATTGACCATCTAAAAGTTGACTGCAAAAAAAAGAGAGTCTATTGTATTAGTTAAATTGCATCAATCAAATAAATAATATAAATATGAGTTACTTATTAATAATCAATACAAAATTTATGAATTAAAATCAATTAAAATTAGTGATATCAATACTAGTTATTTGGCATCAAGTAAATAAAAATGATATTAATTTATCTTAACTTGCATCACTTAAAAAGAAAAGATACAAAATAAAAATTAACATTAATTTTTTAAATAATATAAACTTTCTATCATTTGAAGAATGATGCAATATGATTTTTACATTTATCTCACATCGCCAAAACAAGTTGGGAAGAGAAAATTACTCATATATAAATAAATTCATCATCTTAGAATAAGTTCACTAAGGAATTATATGAAAAAATTAATCACTAAATAATTATTTTAATATATATATATTTTAGTTAAATATTAATTAATATGTGAGATCTTATCGATAAATTTATATATTATCATATAAATTTTATAATATTTAATTAATTTAATTTAATTATGGAAATCAACTAATTTTAACTTCAATTGTTTACATTCGATGCAATTATAACATCAATTATAAACAAATAATAAAACTATTTAACATTATTTGTTTGTAACTGATGCAAACTTAACATCATTTATTTGTAAATGATGCATATTAACATCAATTACAAAAATGATGCAATATTTTTCTCAACCAATGCAAATATTTTGTATCATTGTTGCTAGACTCACTTACATAAATAATGCAAAATCAATACAAATACACAAAATAAGTAATGCAACATACCCTGTTTCTGGTCTTGGTACTGATTTACCCATTTTAATACACATAGACGAACACCTGCTCTCAACACAAAACCCTTTGCTTGTGTCAAGTGGAAATGGGACACATTTGTAGTATGGATTTGAGGCCACATTCTCCACCACTCCTGTTATCATTATATTTATAACATAAAACCTCAGTTTCAGTAATAAAAATGGAAAATAGTATTTTCGTATAGTGAAAAGATGTTTGTTATGAGGAGTTTTCTGATATTAACAAAGATCTACAATAAAAATATATTGGTAATTTTTTAGATAGGCATAATTTTGTAAATAGAAACAGATCAAACAAAGGTAGTTTAAAATTCTCAAATAGATTTACATTAAAAATTATGGAGCATCATTATTTAGGAAACAAAAAATGTAACTTGAAATTTTTATTTATGCATGAAGGGAAACAAATTGAAGGAAAAAAGAAGAAGAAAAACAACATAAATATGTTGAATCGATTTATATCAAAATAATTCATCATAATATATAAATGAAATAATTAACCAAAATAGGTAAAGAAATTCTAATAAACCTTTTGGGATTTGTTTTCAAGGTCTAGCAACTCAATCTTTTTAGATCTGGTATGAATTTGAAATTAAAAAAAGGCAAACTTGATATTATGAAATTCTATAGAGAATACTGATTTTGAAACATTTTATAACTTGAACTGGTATTTTAAAGAAATACTATGATATCTAAAGTTAGTTTCTTGTAGAACGATTATATGTTAATGTAATATACATATCCTAAATATGTATACAAACCTAGCAGAATACTAATGACGATAGTAAGAAAGATAAACGACAGTTGAAATGGTTTCTTCATACTCATGGTAGAATTGAATTGAAAAAATGAAGAAAGCTAACTTATATATAGGAGAAGTTATATGCATTCCACAAATAAAACAAATCGACATTAAGCCCGATTCAAAAGGATCTTGGTTTAGCCCCATTTTTTAGAATTATACTCTCTAAATTTTCTTTTGTGACACACACCCTCCTGATTAGGCTATCAATTAAGAAGTAAGGCTACCAATTAAGAAGTAGTTTTCTAATTAAAGTGTGACTGGAAAAAATATTTTAATTTACAAAATTCTATTTTTTTCTCATTTAAATATATTAAAACCTAAAGACTCGCTCAAAATTTTATATAATATATTTTAATATAAATAAAAGAAGAAAATAATTTCGGAAAATACATATATCATGTCCCAAATATAGTACAGTAAAACCTCTATAAACCTCTATAGATTTTTAATATTTAATTAGAATAATATGTTGAAATAATTACTTAGTGATGAATTTTTTCATCTAAACTCTTATAAACTTATTCTAAAATGATGAGTTTATTTATAGAGGAGTAATTATCTCATCCCAACTTCTTTGAGTGTATCAAATTTTAAATAATATAACACACCGCTATTTCAAGACTAACCTCCAGTAGACGGATCCATAGACTGGATTTATGTCTGGGCATAGTAATAATCAATAATTTTAAAGGTGTTTTTGTAAACTATATAGTTTTTATGTTTTTATTTGCTATTTAGATAGTTTTTGTCTGATTGATGTTTTTAGATAGTTTTTATAAAAATTATGTTTGGATACACCTTTCTGTACATTTTACAATGGTGTACACATCTCTTTATGTAAGGTGTACACATCAACTCTCTTTTTATAAATACTATCCAACAAACTATCCCTAAAACATCACTCGGGCAAAAACTACCTAGAAAAAAAATTGTTTTTAATGAAATATTTTTTAGAAGTGTGAGTTTGAAACAAACTTAGATCTAAGTTTGAGTTTTAATTCTATCTCATGAAGGAAAGGAAAATCTGCTGAAAACGATAGCTCTAGCAATATTTACCTACATACATACAAAAGGACTTCATGTACAATCCCAAAGCAATATGTACGAGTCTAATCTTAGTTTTGAGTGATTTTTGGTCGAAATCGAATGGGAAATCATGGAATGATATGAGAAAGCAACTATTGTTAATTCTCAGAGTCTCATCCTCATTGTTCTCCAGGATCTTTAAAAGTTGATCTTTTAAACGTACACCCTCTTTAGAAGCAAGTTAAGAAAAAAAGACCCACTAAACAGAAACCTTTAATTTCAGAACCTCGGATCATCATCGCATAAAAACAGTACTAGTCTCACAAATTTGTAGCCTTCCTTCTCTACCCAAATGTTGAAATGAGGAAGTTTTTGTATATGCTCATAAACTTGGCCACAAATGCTGCAGTGTAACATCAAATAATATAACCCATTAAAATGTAAGAAGATGATTGTTCTTATGTAACCTATATGGGCCAGATGCAATAAGAAAAGAGTATCATATATACCTTCAATGTGAAATATGGCTTTCTGACCTAATCGCATCCGATGTTCCTGTAAGAAGGGCCAAAGACATATCATCAAAGAAACAAAGGACCAGTTCATTGAGAATAAAGATGTTGAGATATTGGTAAGGAGACTAAGAGCGGTATTACGTATACAAAGTATTCTTACATAATACGCAGCCCAGTGGCAGACTTCAAGCTTTAGCTCTGAGTCCAGTTTCTTCAGCAATTCATGAAGAAGTCTCTGGGAAAGTAAAAACTATGGGTTAAATAACAACGAGATAGGGACCGCGAATACATAATATATATAAAAAAACTGAACTAGGTGTTGTTTAAAACCTTCAGTATGACTTCTGGTGGAATGCAATTAACTAGTAATTCGTACACCTTTCCACGCACCAGAAATAACCTGTAGAAGCGCACAAGAAATGATACAATCAAGGTATCTTTAAAGTTATAAAATTGTAACACTAAATGATTCATTAGGGTCTGACCTTTTGGGACTTTGTTCCTTCATCATGTCAGTTGCTATTTCAGCAACATACTCTTCCCAATCCATTGGAGATATCATTTGGTTACTTGTGAACGGATAGCTATAAAAAAATTATGTTAAGGGGAATATAAAGATTAAAGTAATGTAAAGTTATTTTTCGGAACATGAAACCACAAAAGAATCAAACTCATTGATTGTCTACATAGGTAATGTTTATGATGCTTACTTTTGGACACGACAAGTCTCAAGTGACAAAATAGCTCTTCTAAGACTGCGATTTGATTTTTCGGCAATACGAGCAGCAAAACCCTGGGGCAGTTGCAGACTTTCTTTCTTTGCAATGAACTCCAACACTTTCACTATCTGGAAACAGAGTCTAAATTTTTGTAAACAATAATCTTGCAAACGTGTTTTTGCAAGAAAGTTTACATAGGCCAAACAAAGAAAGCACTGGATCTTATGTAATCTTCCTGATAGCAACTACAAATATTTATAGTATATTTTTAAATCACATCAACAATACTTGCACATCACAGATATGTTACAAGACACCGATAGTCATGAAAGATTTCTCAAGGATAACAGCAGAAACATAAGGACGTGTTAAAATTTTGATGTTTTCTTGCCAATCTAGTGAGAGGTACACAGGAAAATGGGCAAGAACATGTAAGAATCAATATAACGAGTTGATCTAAAGGAAAAACGAAATGCAATTTCGAGATCTCCCATAGGATGAGCATTTTTAAGAGAGGATTTGATATGATTTTGCCATAAAAATCCAATAAAAGCCACAAAACAAGATTTGATGTCTCAACACTTTGTTGAGAACAAAGCCTCCTGAAATTATCGACATTTCACAAATTTGGTTGGCGGATTATTTAAACGTATATTTTACTAAAGCAGAGGAAACGGCTTCTGTACCTCTTCCTGCGAAGGTGAATTTATTCGCACATTAAGACAACGAGACTTAATGGCTTCTGTGACCTTTGAAGAGCTGTTACAGCATAAGATGAGTCGGCAAGATGAGCTATATTTCTCCATTGTTCTCCGCAGAGAATGTTGTGCCTCTCTTGAGAGCTTGTCAACCTCATTTAGTACCAACACTGCCAAAACCAAAGAAGAAAAACACAAAATCATGTGTTTGGGAACGACCAGATACTTTTCAAATATATCCAACATCGTCCAATACGAGAAAAGAAGTTGAACTATTTTGGCAGGTCATGGAAGTAAAACTTAGCCTAGAAATTATGTAAGAGACCAGAGATAAAGTGATAAGCAAGAACATAGAACCATCTAAATGCATAGTGAAGAGATTCAGTTGAACAAGAAGCCTTACAACTACGAATAATTGACCGTGGAAGAGAAAAGAAAAACTATATTACAAACCATAAAATGTAGGCCAAGTCCACCACAGCAGCATATAAATAACATACAATGCCCCTGTAAAAGCCTCACTCTTTATAAATGCTTCAAAGAATTAACATGAACTCTCAACATCCAAATGGTCTCCACTAATGATACTGTTGTATAGAGAAATAGTAAGGCAGAACACTCGTTCTTACCCTTAAATCCCTTCTTTCCTTTTGTGTCAATTGGTCTGTTCTTGGCCATTTCTTTAATTATCTCTTGAACGATATATCTGTCCTGAAAGCCTGCATCACTTGGAGTAAGTTCCACATGATTGGTGCTTGATAATGTAGTGAGCTCCAGATCAAGCGTTCTACTCCCAGCCTGCACTTTTCAAAGTTAACATAACAAAAAGATCAAAACTTAAAAAAAGAAAAGAAAAAAAACAGAAACTGGTTAAAGGTAAACCATTTTAGTAGAGAAACTACAAAGGACCTCAAGACTTCACTGGGTTTAGCTTGGTAGGTTTCATAAACTAGATATTAAAGACAACAAAATTGACAATACGTTCACAAGTTAGATGATACTGTAACATGATTTACCGATCCAACAAAGGCACAAGCCAAATATGGATATTAGGCATCGAGAACTGTGGAAGTAAAAGCAATAAAAAAAAAGAAAACCATGTGAAACTCACATCAACTTTCCATGATCTGTTCTCCACTTTCACCTGCAGCCAAGTAAACCAAACAATTTCTCAGTTGCCATATGAAAAAAGTAGTAATCAGAAGATGAACATCAATCTAAAGAGAAAACAAAACAAAAATCACATCTCAACATTCCATTAGGGTTAAAAAATCATCATCTTTAGGGTTTTAGTACTGAGAAGGAAATTTTACTGATAAACCAACCAAAGGAGAAGAATGGTACCTTCTCAGCACTGGCACCATAAATCTGCTTGAGAAGCGCGATAATTAGGGTTTTCTTACCCGAACCTGACGGCCCGTAGAAGAGCAAATGTGGACAATCTTGCTCCGTAACCTAAAATGATAATAAAAAATTCAGCTACCAAATCATTGAAAAACCCTCCCCAAATGCCCTAGGGTTTGAATAAAAGGCGTACCAATTTCTTGAGATTTTGGGCGATGTCCTCATGAACGATGACCTTGTCCAATGATTTTGGCCTGTACTTGTCTACCCACAACATCTTGCTCAACACTGGAGGGGGTTTGGGGAAGACAATGAAAGTGGCGGGAAAGAAGTGAATCGTCTCCCTCTTCCTCAAAGCAGTTTCGTTGTAAGAGACGTCTTTTAGCTATTTCTTAGATTACCTACCTTCCTTCCCACAGGTCAAAAGAACGAAACCCTCTTTTTCCTGCAGAGTCTCTCTAAAGTAACTAAAATGCCGGGTAATATCGGAAACCAAAATTATTATCAGAAACATACTCTTGGTGCGGATACAAAGTTGAATATAGATATCTCAAAGTAATTTTAATAACTTGTACATCATTTTTTAAAATCGTAATAAACCAAATGAATTACGTAAAACATACTTACATAATAAGTTATGAATTTGATTTGTAAAATTGTAATATATCCTTACCAATTACACAATAAGCATAGAGTTAGGTTTATTTTTGGTCTACTTAGAGTTTCCAGTAGATCTTGAATCTGTGAAAAACACCAGTGACCAAACCCCAAAAGAGAATCTCCGCGAAAATGACATACATAAGCACACCAACTCTTTTTGAATGCCAAACTCGGATGAAAACATGCTCCCGGATCCAATTTATCTAAACAAATGTATCATTTACTGTTAGTAAACTTCGATTAAGAGATGAAATATCCCATTCACGCCCATATAAGATCTAAGAGTAAGTAAGTAAGTAGTAACTGAATTTTTTACCAGTGTATTGCGCGGGTGGCGATAGTACCAACCGTTGAAGAAAGCAGCCAAAATGCCTTCAGCTCCCATCACGTAGACCAGCATTGCATTCATGCCTATCCATTTTAGAGGCAGAAACACGTGTTTCCACTCCAATATATCGACCTGCAAAAACCAAAATAAATAAATGAAAAACACTAAATCTGTTTTAAGCAAAGTTTGTTGAAGAATTACCAGAGAATACAAGGAAGCGAAGACCAGCGCAGCTGCACCTGAGGTCACACATATGTAGCTGAAACTGTAGAGTTGTTTGTTCAAAGGCATCACTGCATAACAAAACAAAAAAAAGAATTGAGTTTGTAATATGTGTTAAGAGAAGAGAATGTTTTGAGTTGATTCAAAATAAAGTGTTTCTTACAGTGGGTGAAATGCAGAGTGAGTCCGAGAGTGAGGAGAGCGAGACCGGTGGAGATCCAATGTTTCAGCCGAGCTGAATGCCCCTGAAAATTTTGGTAATGTTGAAATGATGATACTCAAAAAAGACAAAATGGTGATAGTTCATAGGAGCATGAGGCTTATGATTCATCTAGTAATTAAGTTGACCTTCAGGTGTAAGATTATATGTCCAAAATGAACTCCAATGATTGTAGAAAGAATAGCCGATATGGAGCTGCATCAAACAAGGTTCTGAGTGTTATAAACTTCTGAAGAGGATGATGATGCTCGGTTAGTGACAAGATTAGACCTTAGGACTCCTTCAGGCTCAAACGGAGCATGACACCATGAAGGGGCATCTTGGCGTAAAGATCCCTCATAGGGGGAGTCATCGGTGCAAGCCTTATAACTCAAAATAGCACATTAGGATTGAGTCGATTGACCATGAAACATGTATCATTAAACCACCCTTGCTTAATCTTCTATGACATAAAACTCGAATTGCTAACAATCATTCTGAGTCTAGAGGCAAGCACAAAGGGAAATGGGGTATTGTACCTTGGATCGTCTCCAGGCAGGATGATGATACATATGATTAATCCCTAAAACTTGTCTGTCAACATATCCAACAGCATTGCAAGGAGGATTTAGCTTTCCTCTCACTCCACATGATACCTAGGAAGAATTCACAGAAATTTCTTATATCATCTCATCACAACGTTCACACGACACTTGGTAATGGTCGCATAATGTACAAACATTCAAAGACTTACAGATTGAGTTTTCCCATAGAGAAAACTATCTTTATCATAAACTACAAATTCCCAGTCAGGAACGTAAGTTCCATAGAGTGTAGCCAGATAAATCACAAGAACGGACACACCAACAATCCTGTGAATGTACTAGAAACAAGATTAATCCGAAACCCTCAATCTGTTTTTTCATGAATTGTCAATTCTAACTAACTGAAATGTCAGGTTTTACCAATGCCAATAATATGACTTGAATATTGAGAACCTCCCAGCTGACAGATTCTCCTCATGTGAGTCCTTTGTGAAGATTTCGACCAATGCTACAACTAAGTAGGATAAAGCTATTCTCTACATGAAAACAGAAACAAGACAACACATGAACCTTCTAAGCCGTGAGTAAATACATAAAAAAGAATCGTGAGCCTGAGATAAACACCTGTAGAATCCCACAAAACCTCATCATAGTCACATCAACTCCATAAGTTAACTCATCAGGAGCATGAGAAAATCCACCTTCACAGCAAAAGAAATGAAGAGTCCAAATACATGAATGTTGAAGTAAAGAGGCTACAAGGTTACAAGACAAAGAAGCTTACCTTGTAGTAGAAGACCCCAGAAGAGAAGCTTACAGGTTCTAAAACCAACCTTCTTACAAGCTTCAAATTTATTCGAAATCCTCTGAAAATTGAAGGCAAAAGAGGTGCATAATCCGATTTATATTCAATAACATCGCAACTGTTACGAGAGATTTCGAGTTTTGAAATTATTGACCTTGAAGGCAAGAGCAATGGAGACACCAACGATGAACAAAAAGAAAGGCATGACGAAATCAGCCAAATTGCAACCATTCCATGGAGCGTGAGCAATCACAGGCCAGTCTCCTCCGGCGTCATCAACAAGGATCATCAACTGCTCCAGTAGAAATGAAAAAAGCTTAAAGTTCGAAATTTGGCAGAAGTAGAGAGATAGAGAGATACGTACGGCTACAGTGAGGCCGCGGAAGATGTCGAGTGAAGCAAGTCTTCGTCTGTTTCCGGCGAGATTCCGAGTGGAAGCTTCTTCTTCTTCTTCGGGTACGAGGAGATGTTGATCGTGACTCATATCCACTTTGATTTCTGCCATTTACTTTCAATTCTTGTCTCTACTTCGACAACAACACACAATTTGGAGGTTTTTAAACATATATACACCATTTGTTTTGCAGATGTTTAAACTTTAAACTATGTAAATCAATTTAAAATTAAAGCTGTCGAATAAAATACTTTATTTTTTTATTTTATCTCCACCGGATTTTAGTGTGGAAGCATATCGATACCACAGAATTTTTTTGGAAAACATACAATTGACAAAAAAGAATAATTATTCCCCACAACCAAAATACTCTAAATTCTCGTGAATAATCATTTCATTTTAGTAAATGGATAGAACAATATTACGAAAATATCTTTTTTAGGCGAGCAATTTTATCAGAAATTATGAATTAAATTAGTTTACTCAAAAAATTACTGTCATTGACCAGACAGATTTAAGCTTAAGCGCAAATGAAACAGCAAGTACTTCACAAATCATACACCAACAAATTGCACAAAGAAGGCAAAAGACACAATTTCTTTATCGAAAAGATCAATAGGAGAATCCAAAAGCATACTCCCTATCCCTTACATATTAAATAGAAAACCAATAAAAGGACCATCTTCTTATGTAACTTCGGTTTTCTCTACACAATCAAACTAGTGCAGTAGCAGCAATTGGCGGCAGCCATAAACAATCTCAAGTCTTGTTGCATCAACCACGTCCACGACCTGCTCCTGTGTTCACAAACATGTTAGAGTTTTAGATTCAAATTCATTGTGGTAGGCAAAACTACCGCAAAGGTCATCACAGATCTTGGTGTATTCTACTAAAATCAAAGTTTTCTGACAGCTTTTACCTCTGTTGCTGCCCGCTCTCCCCATTGAACCTCCTCGGCCTCGGCCTCTGGCCCCTCCATCATCCACCCCACGTCCTCTTCCACGTCCGACCCCTGGTGGTTTTCTATCTGCAAATATTCAACCATTGTTCATCATTATCAAGAGCAGCTTGCTTTTGTTTG
>VBRH01000501.1:6781-25677 GCA_014578085.1 Cardamine resedifolia | reverse complement strand
CATAATTATTGCCATTGGTAACGGATTTTACACAAATCCCATCGATAGGGTCAGAACAAAAAGCATTGGCTAATATATAAGCCTTAAGCATATTTAGCAAAGTTTACAATTAGGGTGTTCTCGATATCCACTCTGGTTACATACTATACACCTCGAAAATTCAAAGCATATCTCAGTCAAGACGCAATATAGACATGAAAAAACTATACCTGTGCGGGTCTTCTCCTCCTGTACTTTATCAATTACCTGAAGAGAGAAGAAAACATCAACTCAGTGTAGATTGAAGCACCTTTTAAAAGTAGTAAGAACATAAATAGAAACAGCTTATGACTGTTACTTCCATATATCTTGAATGTTAAGTGATTATATTTGATCATAGAGGGATTGAAAAAGGAGATACAATAGAGAATATTCCATGCTAAGGAGTTACACGCTTCAGAAACATGACACAACAAAGTCCATAAAAGTGAGTCAATAATATTCCGGTCAGGCAAAACCATTCCCTGTGATATCGTCTAAGACGCGCTACAACAAGAGGCACACCATCTGCTGTACATTGTTCCACAGCAGAATGCCTATTGGAGCACATATCTGATTTGGCTAAGCATCATCACCCCAGATAAAAGGGAATCCGAAAAGAAAAAAGAAAGAAACACAAAACTAATCAATCAAGAGGCATATACACAAAAGAATATATTACCTCATCTGGAACTCGAAGGTACTTGATTGTGTTACCACGGATATAACATTCCGGCATTCTCCAAAATCTATCTCCATCCTACAGAGTAATCAAGCAGTAACATATCTGAGTATCAACCACACAAAAAGTTTCACCCTGGAATAGAAACAAATGAAGACCTGTATCAACATTTGAAAGCAGAAGTTAACCTTTGATGTACATATGACTTCACGTAAATGGATGTTCATCCACGTATCACAATTCACCAAATGCCCATTGTATGTCTCTCCATTCTTGAGCTCCACAAGCTACCAAATTCGATTCAATCATCAAAAAGATACAAACTTTCAGAAAAAAATAAGCTCCTATGCACACAACTTTCATAAAACACAAACATTTAAACCCCTAATATAACATCTCAAATTTAAACAGTTCTCACTTAATTTCAGCACCATAAATAAAAAATTAATAATCAAGGGTCGAAATTTCTCTTACCATAGGATGCCCTTGAGCAGTTTTGAGCAGCGAAAGCGGAAGCTAAAAATCAAAAACAAAAGCTAAAGTCAAGATTTTGAAATTATACAGAAAACAAGACAGAACGAAAACCCTAGAGTTCATAAAGAAACTTACCATCTTCTCAAATCAGAAGCTATATAGATCCGTAAAGCACCTGAAACATCAAAGAATATAACATTAAACACTCCATTAGATGCGGAAGAACCAATAAACTATATAGAACAAAACCCTAGCAAACAATGGCTACTTAGAAAATCTGACAACAAAGGGAGAAACATTGATGTCTACTCAGAAGATTGGCTTCCTCTTCCACAAGAAGGTGAATGATGAGAAGAATAAAGAGATCGACGACGGCGGAGGAGACGAAACTTCGAAATCTGTTTCCTTTTTCTACTTCTCGACTTCTGACAGCGAGAGAGCGAGAGGGATTTCTAATTAAATCGGTGCTCTTTAGTTTTAGGTCAATGGAGCTTTAAGTATTTTGCAATCGAGCCCTTAAAATTATAATATTTCACTTTATTATCAGTAATATAGTTTTAAACAATTAAAGGAACAAACAAATCCGATGTCGTCCAGCGGTTAGGATATCTGGCTTTCACCCAGGAGACCCGGGTTCGATTCCCGGCATCGGAGCTTTTTTACATTTTTAACACATTTTTGTATGCACCAGTCATGCGAGGCCGAAGAATTTTTGTAGGCGTTTAAAATCGAGGAATCTTAAACGTGTTATTGATGGATGCTTCAGCAATTTATTAATTTGCATCACCAAACACAAAAATGTGTGAATCAAAGCCAAGCGATACATCAAATCTAATCCTAAACTTTTCCAGTTAAGCTTAAACCCTCACCATGTTAACTTGATATACAATCATCTGAGAGATTGATAAAGCTGTATTCGCTTGAACCTCGACCATCTTCAGTAACTAAATTTAAAGCAAAATCTCAATCAGACAACTGTGGATTGCTGAATGTAAATGGTTTCAGCATATGAAAAGCTGATAATCAGGTTCCCGAGCTCCGACATTCAAGTAATTGACATCAACCGCAGTTGTTCCCAAATCATCTGGTGGAGAATGATTAGACGGAAAATAATTCAATAGATCATAAATCTTTGGGTGTATAATCCATGTGATCAACAATGAAGCAGTATGACTGAGAGGAAAAAAGGCTTTTAGAGTTGTTCAAACCTTCGTATATTGTTCTCACAAACTTAACATAGTCAGGGATGAGATCTCGGTATATGATTCCATCTGGGTGCGCATCAAGCACCACAAGTACACCTATGGATCAATCAAAGAAAAGGAAGATTGAAAGTTAACACAAGAAAAAGTTCTGAAATGAACAAGACTAGTTTTGGATGCGTTTGAATCAAAAGAAATGTGAGGCGTAAGTCATGAAAGGCAAGACATTCTAGCGAAACTGTAAAGCGTTCAGATCTTTAGGACTTTCTTATTACTCTCAGAGATGGAAACAAAAATTATACCTGGAGCAATCCAGTCTGGAGAAGTGTTGCTGGGTAATGGTGCAAGCCAGAGGATATTCCTCAAGTTCATTTGATCATCATATGTCACATCAGATCCTAACAGAAGGAGATAACAATCAATCATATTACAGAAGATTTGAAAGAATATTCTGTAAGTTTTTTCAAGAGAATGCAAGACAAGAGCACATATTACCTCTCTGGCAATATCCCATGTTGTAAGGAAACACTTTCTTGTCATAAGCTGGATACTCTTTAGCATGAAACCTACCATCAGCAAAGATACTGATCAACAACAACACTCACTAAAATCTAGTTTAACCTTGCTTATGGTCAACCACTCTCAAATCTTTACACGAATTCACACTGCTGATAAACAAAACTCAGTAAATCTTCTAGTGACAGAACATAAACATTGTTACTATTTCAAGAACCCTAGTGCGTAATGAGAAGAAGCCAAGAGAGGACTTACAATATTCCAAGGCGTCCAGATTCTGTGGCAAGGAATAAATGGCCATGGAACAGATCATATCGAGTCAAGGAAACATTCAATCCAACACTAGGTCCCCTAGATTCTATTAGATGAAACAAGAACTCAAAATATGAGTTCACTTCCTGTTCATTACAATCACCAAATCACAAGATCACAAAACCATAAAACTCTGATATAAGAAACAAAAAAAAAACACACTAATAATGTTCATATTAGCTTTTACCTCAGCTATAAAGTGATGACCATATGGAGTTCTTGTGAGTTCACATTTATCTTTTCTTGATCGTTCAACATCAGGAACCTAAACACACAGAACCGAGTTTAACCAATTCAATTCAGCACAATCCAAGATCTAACGGACAATAATCAAAATTAAAGCGTCAAACCGGAGACGAACCGGGATCATTTTGGGATCGAGTGTTCGCTGAATTGAACCGGGATCACCACCGGAGTCTACAGCCAGACGAGCAAGCTCGAGAACCGACTCCGGTGGCCACCATACGAGTGAATTCTCCTCATCAAACTTTCTCCGCCTCTCAACGGCGTCGATTTTACCGGAACAGAGTCCAGTGCGAAGCGAACATCGCCCCAATTCGGGTTTAGATTTATCCGGTTTAAAAGGGACGAGGAATTTGAGACACGACTTGATTTCTCGAGATACGATTGGATTAAGGGACGACGCGGTGGAGGATGATCCGAGAACAGAGAGAAGATCGTCGGCGGTGGCTTTAGGCAGCGACGACTGAGAATGCGAAGTGGAGAATTTGAAGGAAGAAGCGGCTGCGATGGAGAAGGAGATAAATATGGTGAAACGAAGAGGTATGTACGAATTCACCATTGTTGCTTCTTCCTTCTGAGTTTTTGGTAAATCGACATTACCTTTGCACTTACGAAGAGATGGGGGAATGGAGCAGAGAACACTTAGTCACGTAAACTCCTTTTTTTTGTTGTTGTTAAGACAGTTAATGTGACACTTGTCTAACGAATTGGGCCTTAATGGGCCTTTTACAAAGAAAATAATAACATTGGCCTGAAAATGTAAGCCCAACCCGTTTGAAAAACTAGGGTTTTCGTCAAATATAAACGCCGCTTCTCACTCACCTCCGTTGCCGCACTTGCTTTTGCTTCTCCTCAGGTAACTTTCATCTTCTTCTCTCGTCGTTTCTGGTTTTGTTTCTACCCCACTGTATCGTCGTTTGCGATCTGATTACTTTTTAATGAAAGATGGATTCTTTTGTATTTTTTTCGATTGACAAACTTTTCAATTTCACTTGATTTACGAATTTTGTAGTTTTTCTTTGTTATTCTGTGTTTATACTTCACGCGAACATAGCCGATGCATAATTTAGCTGATGATTAAGGTAGTAACATGAGGATTATATTAGTAAATCTGTAGTTTTTGCAAACCCTTAAGCTTTTGGATTGCTAGCTCTGAATTTTGCTATCTCACTGAATTTTATCTACTGTGGTATTCATCGTTTGGATATAGTTTTTTTTTGTTGATTTATTTGTTTTTAACAAATGATCACTTATTTGGAACGTTGTTTGTTTAATCTTTGGTAATTTCAAGACTGATCTCAGTTTTATTACATAATGCTGTGATTTGTCATTGTAATTAGTAGTCTAACATAAGATGTTCTGTTATTAATAGCCTTTGGATTTAGATTCTTCTACTCTTCAAGCTAATCTTCAAGATGCAGAACGAAGAGGGTCAGATAACAGAGCTTTACATTCCTAGGAAATGGTAATAGAACATTTTCTTCATTTTTTTGGTCTCTGTTGCTATTGCTTTGTAATATCTCAGAGACATAGTGAGTAACAAATTGGTTTTTGTTTGTTTGACCTGATGCTGCAGCTCTGCTACTAACCGTTTGATCACATCCAAGGATCATGCCTCTGTGCAGCTCAACATTGGTCATTTAGATGCTGATGGCATCTACACTGGACAATACTCCACCTTTGCTCTCTGCGGTTTTGTTCGTGCCCAGGTTTGTTACACACACTTATCTTGTTAGGAGATGGATATTATGACATATCATTGTCATCCTCTGTAACAAACACTGCAATTGTTGTTTATCTTCATCTAATAGACTGTTAATTAACGATGAATGGGTGCAGGGAGATGCAGACAGTGGCGTCGACAGGCTGTGGCAAACGAAGAAGGTCGAAGCCAAACAACACTAAGACCTTAAGCTATATCTTTTTTTGGTCTTAATTTTTTACTTGTTTTAAAGATCATCGGACATAGTGATGTCATTTTGTTTGCTCGACTCTTGAGACGTAATGCTATTTGTGCACTGGTTTATTCTAAAATCTCTGTGTTTCTCAATTCTCAATCTGAAATAATAGTTTCGAGTTTTCTTGAATTAACCTTGTTTACCTAAGTTTTTTTCAACCAGTAAATGTTAGTAATAGGTTGATTTGTTGTGAAATTGACGAGCGATGAAACCGTTAGGATGATACGTTGCGTGGTAAGCATTTTATAAGAAATATACAAAATTAATGTATTTCATAAATGGTATCACACATTTGTCTAATTTTGATTTCTTGCGTTACCGTGAAATAGTTTTCTAAACTGGAATCTGATTCTCATTATTAGTAGGTTCTCTTTGAACCACTGAAGAATTAAAGAATCTCTGAAACGTTTTACGTCTGTGGTATGTTTAACACGTTAAATGTTTGTTTACTATTAGAAAAAATACACTAGTTTGTATTAAACTAAAACAAGTAAGACCAATTTAACAATTCGATTCCCTGGGGACAATATTAACATATTCTTCGTCATCAAATATGCTTTTTTTTTTGTTCTGTAAGCATCTCATAACCCGCAAAAGCCATCTTTCCCTTCAAATTTATCTTCATTTCCCAGTTATTCTTATTCCCGTTCACCTAAAATCTGTCTTTTTATCTCTCTGAAAAGATATATTCTTCTCCAAGTCCAATTATTCTCCCGAAAATGTTATTCCAAAATTTGCACCCAAAAAATGATATTCGAAAATAGTACCTCACTTCACCACACTTCTGTATAATTAATTAGGGTAGTTTAATGTATAACTAATTGAGTGACAGAACAATACCGTACGTTTTCTTAGCAATTAAAATTATTTAGAATCGTGAATATCTTTAATCATAATAAAAATGATTTTTAGAAATGATAAGGACATGAAAATTTGTTCCATTAAACAACATTTTCACATTTTATTTAAAAATTTGTTTTGGGTAAAAACACGCATAGAAATTACTTTTGTTCTAAAAAATTTTATTTAATATAAAAAACAAAAATATTTAACTATTCATCAAAAAAAAATTGTAAGCTACTACATAGATTTGTGAGCATGTCTTCTGTGAAATCATTGTGCTTATTCAAGGTATATATTTAAATTAATTACTGTTGTTGCCTACAGTGATTGTTTACGAAAATGTCCCTCTAATAACACCTCGTTCGGCATTTACAAGATTCCAAGCCCAATTATGTCATTTTGATTCTTAAAACTTAAACCAATCACATGACGAAACAAGCGTTTGGATTGCCTTCGCTGAGTGCCTCAAACGATTCTGACGGCTGAGATCTATACGAATAAAATTCGGGCGGTGGAGATTCGTATCCCGTGTCCACGTACTCATAAGAATAATACGACGTCGGACGAGGAGGAGCCGTGTAATACGACGCCGTCTCATTCCCACCGTTACTTCGCCCGTGCGCCGTGTTGTAACTCACCGTATAAGACGGCGTCGTTTGAGGCTGCGTATGATAAAACGAATGAGGCGGCGGTCCTGGACCGTACATTTGTTGTGGATAATGACGTGGAGGACTGTGAGCCATCGGATACGGATGCTGCTGATGATGATGATGAGGAGGAGGCCCGTTAATGTGATGATCAGGTGGAGCAGAGTATATCACAGTCTCTGGTGGTGGTCCACCGTTCTGCGGCGGAGCCCCACCACCACCACCGCCGCCGCCGCCGCCGCCGCCACCTCCTTCCATCATCACTGTCGTGCTCCCTGAGCTCTTCTTCTTCTTTTTCTTTTTCTTCTTCTTTTTCGGAGCTCCATCTCCTGACGTCATAGGTTGAGGTTGACCGTTGACTGCAAAAGTCACAACTTGCTTAACCTGATCACTGCCTCCGCCACCGCCACCGTTGTTTTTGTTTTCGTCGTCGTCGTCATCATCTCCACTGCTCTCGTCATCTTTCTTTGGTTTATTCTCTCTCTGGTTATTACAATCGGTGTTAAGGTTGTTCTCCATTGACGTCGGCCATAGCTCGGCGTGTCTACCGGCTTTCATAATCTTCTTGATCAGAATCTCCGGCTCTACATTTCCGATCACTGTTACTTTCTGTTGCTTCACGTCGATATTCGTCGTATATACACCTAAAATAAATCACATATTTAGTCATAATTAATTTAAAAGAAAGTGTCTCTAAATGTGAAGAGCTTGTATTTTAGTAATTTACCATCGATTTTGCTCAATATTTTCTTGATTTTTCTCTTGCATCCTTCGCAATGGATAGAAACTCTCAAAACCCACGTCTGAACAACAAAAAAGGATAAATATTTTTTAAGAAAATTAAGAAGATGACAATAATATATATGTATAAGAATTGATATGTAAAAATGATCTTACGGTGTATCGGAGAGGTTCGGGGTAATCTTCAAAAACATGTCTTTCTTCTTGTCTAACATGTCTCTCTTCTTGTCTTGTCTCTGTTTTAATCTCTGTTCCGATCTCTGTTCCTAGATCCATTGGAGAGATAGAGGACGAAACAAAGGGAGAGGGAATTGATGCAACTTCATGTGTAATATATAAAACAAAGTCATCGCTTCTATATCTTTTTTGGTAGTCCTTTAGAAGATAATATTCTCTATGGTCTTTTTTGTTTTAATTATAAAATGCTCTATTTTTTCTTAAACATTTTTCTTTTAGAGAGAATTTCTTAAAAACATTTCTTAAAACATTTTTTAAAAAATCTTGCTCGAATCTTGTTTCAATAGGACTATGAGACTATCTATCTAAATATACATGGACAGAAATATAATTCAAAAACAGTAATGGTTTTTTTTCTTTCTTTTTTTTTAGTTCCACACATAATACATCCACATGTAAATAGTACATGCAATGGGTTTAAATAAACTGGTAATTAAATACTTAGCAAGATAATGAAGCATATATAAAAAAATAGATGCAACACATATATTAAAGTATATAAAAATATTTTATTTAAGGTAATAAGAGAGTTCTATAGCTTATTGTCTAAGTAACATAGTTATCTGTATATTTCACTAGCTTAGAGCATCCACATTGCATATAACCTCTTATAATTTCTTATATATATTATTTTAATCATTTTTGTATAATTTTATTTTTATTTAAATTTTAAATAAATAAAAAACAAAACAAAACCAATCACATTAATACATGCGTTAAATGAGTCTCTACATAGTAGTCTCTTAAAGGTTCTCAAATGAGAATCAAATGATTAGTGAGAACCTCAGTTAGAACTAGGGATGAACACAAGGCATATACTTACTAATTTTCAAGTACTTGTAACCCGCTTTGACCCGTTCAAGTAACTGAATATTGGACTTGATACTTGTCTTGTCGGAAGCAAGTACTTGCCCAAAATCTGATTACTTGCAAATAACTTGACCCGCTTGTTATTTGCTAAGTAACTTATCCGCTTGTTACTTGCTACTTAAACAAGTACTTGAATATAAACCACAATCTCATACAAATTACAAAATATTCAAAGTTTCAAACATCATAAAATCACAAAACATTCAAAGTTCCAAAAGATAAACATTTTTAAAACAACTTCTTCGTTCAATGCTTCAAAAGTCCAAATCGTACTTGTTTCCTTATTGATTCCTTTTTTGCCTATAAAAACCAATGTAACAAATGCAAGTATTACGCTTTAAAACTAGATATGAAAATTATAATTAAATGGGTATACTTTTGAGATAAAAATGAAATTAAATGAATATAAATTTATATCAAGTATCAAAATACATAACGAAATAAGTAACGAGGCAAGTATAAAATTTTTTTTATAATACTTGATACTTGACACTTACTTACAAGTAATAGAATTAGTGTATTGTTACTCTACTTGACTATAGCGGGTACTTGAATTTTCAAACTGAGTAACGAGTACAAGACGGGTAACGAGTAATTGTGTCCAACCCTACTTAGAACCCACTACATGCTCAAAAAGTCAGCATTTGAAACAGTACAGTTTATAATGCAATTATGCATGAGATAATCCAAAAAGGCAAAAACAAACCGCATAGGTAAATTAACATACAAATTAATAAATATCAAACAAATTATAGTCTCATTGAATTGTTATGCATGACCTCTTCAGTTTCTCAATGGATTTTTGGAAACGCTCCCCACCTTCGTCAACATCCACGTAAACAAATACTACAAGAGAGGCATGACCGGGTAATAATCGGTACCGATTATTCAACCATGTGGTGTTGACGGATAACAAAATATTAGTGGCCCAGAAATATTAGTGTATTCTAAGTCGTAGATTTGTTAGGTACTTAACGTGTAATATCTTTGTTAACAAGTTAATATAAGTGTAATTTTTTCTCAGCATTTGTGGTCCTCACTTTAGATACAACACCCAACTCAGTAGGGGATATATGAAAAAGTATAGAGAACGATAAGTAATTACAAACATAGTAATTACTAGGTTATTATTTTAATTTTTGTTTGTTAAAAATTACTAGCTTATTTTATCACGCCACTCAAGTAGATATCAATATTGTTGGTTTTAATCATTCCCTCAAAATCAACATTCATGCAACTTTGGATACTACGAACATGCAATCGGAAACCTTGTAAAAAACAAAGGAGAAATGCAAAATCGAGCGATTAACGCGATAATTACCAAAATGACCATGGATGTCGAGTAACCCACTCACCATGTTTTCTAATAGACCTAAAACATATCACTATTTCAATTAACCAAATAAAAGTGATTTAGATAATTTCGCGTTTGAAGAAAATCAATCTCTGGTGTAAATCAAAAGGCCAACTCATACTAGTGAAAATCACCTTGTTATGATATTTCATTGTCATAAAATAAAATTTCCCATCACATAAATGATTTATGGTATTCATAATATGCAAAAGTAAAAAAAGAAAAACGAATGTGATTAGGAAACTCTCCCGCCTAACTCGTCAATAATAACCATGGTTTTGTGACACTAACTTCATAACGAAATTTGGCTGCCCAATGTTTCCCCAGTTAAGAAAAACAATTGTTGGATGGTCATTTTCCAACAAATTGTTGAAAAAGCATTACCAACCTAAACAGTTGATGGTCGCAAACGACGTCGTTTGAGAGCAATTGAGCGGCAAAATTAACGTACTTGCGCCATTCGTGAAATTGTCAATGCTTTTGATTGTTCAGTGATTTATTTTGGCGCCTAGGGTTCTTAATTCTGATTCCCAACTCCTTTGCATCTTCTCGCTCGCGCGTTTCCACAGAACGATGGCGAGAATTCGGTGGCGGATCATTGTTAGTTAATTCGAAAATTTGTTACTAGGGTTTGGAGTTTCGGAATTTGGGATTATCCAGTAGTTATCTACGAATCATTACTATTTTTTTCCCTAATTTTGGTTACATTACGATCAATTAATGCTGTTTAAGGCTTTACTAAAATCGACTTGGTGTATGATCCCCTTAGCCTACTGTCTCAAAAGTTTTGTTTTTTAGTCCCCTGAACAGTTTGATTTCGATGGATGAATTAGCTTCGTCTTCTGATCAAGTTGTGATGAAGCTTGTTGAAATGGGTTTTGAAAAGTTGGATGCTTTAGAGGCTGTAAAAGCTGTAGGTAAGTCATGTGATGATGCTGTGGAGTATATTTTGAAAGGAAATCATAGAACTGGTGGATTTGCGCCGGCTAGTTCACTGTTTTCTTCTACAAGAAAGAATAAGATCCTTGGTAAAAGAGCTATGCCGTCTTCGTTTGCTTCGGGATCAAAGCGACAGTCGAGTTTGCTTGACCATTTTAAATCCGTGGACCGGAACAAGAAAGTAGGCGATGCCTTTGGGACTGCAGTAGTGGATTCTCAGTTAGAAAAGGTGTATGATCCTTCAGAAGAGCAGAGAAAATCTTTTGCTTTTGAGCCTAGTTGTTTTCCCGAAACACAACTATTAAATGGTTGCTCAGAGGCTTCATCAACGTGGGAGAAAAGAGTTAATTCTATACTTAGAAACCGGTTTGGTATTTCATCCCTGAGAAGTTTCCAAAGAGAGGCTTTGTCAACGTGGGTTGCTAACAAGGACTGTCTTGTTCTAGCTGCAACAGGATCTGGTAGTTTCTATGTTTGTCGCCTTCATGCTTACATGGAGTCAATTACATTCTAATTATGGTTTCTATGTTTTCACCATGCAGGGAAATCTCTTTGCTTCCAGATTCCTGCGTTGTTAACGGGAAAGGTTGTTGTCGTTATTTCACCTTTGATTAGCCTGATGCATGATCAATGCCTCAAGCTATCAAGACACAGAATCTCTGCTTGCTTTCTTGGTTCAGGCCAACTTGATAATCGCATAGAACATAAGGCAATGCAGGGATTGTATCAGATCATATATGTTTGCCCTGAGACAGTGGTTCGGTACACTACACAGCACAACTTTATGATATTCTCTTAAGTGCATTTATATTCTTGTGTTCTTGTTTAAATAAAGATCTACACTTGATTGCAGACTGATTAAACCACTCCAGAAGCTTGCAAAGACTCATGGAATTGCTCTTTTTGCAATTGATGAGGCGCATTGTGTATCAAAGTGGGGACATGATTTTCGTCCGCACTACAGGTATGATTTTGAGAATCAAAACTTGGTAAGTATTATTGCTTTGAAGTGTTTTTGTGAGTAATCTTAAACAAATTTCCTGCTGCTGATCTTCAGGAGGTTATCTATGTTGCGGGAAAACTTCTGTGCCAGGAATTTGGAATTCTTGGAATATGATGTACCAATAATGGCATTGACTGCAACAGCCACAGTTCATGTACAGGAAGATATTCTTGAGTCACTTCACCTGTCAAAGAAAACAAAAACTGTGCTTACTTCATTCTTCAGGCCAAATCTACAATTTTCAGTGAGTTCCTAGCGTATATTTAATTTCACTTCTCATATATGGAGCTCTTTATGCATCTGTTAAATATAGCATAAGATTAGCAGATTAATCTGTAAATTTCTACTTGATGCTGATATGTGGATCATGAGATGTACAGCTCAAAGTTGATATTTTTCTGATATTCACAGGTTAAACATAGTCGAACCAAGTTTGCATCTTCATATGCAAAGGACTTCCAAAACTTAATTGAATTATACTCTGAGAAGAGAAAGGCTACCGGGAAAAAGCTAGCAATAATCTCACGAGAGTCAGAGGAGCAGACTGAATTTGATTCTCACGATTTTGAAAACATCCATGAGACAGATTACGATGATGATGAAGAGGATCCAGAAAACTCTCGGGCAAAGAAAAACAGTTCAAACGGGAAAGAAATGTCAGAAGAGTATCTGGAAGATGAAACCGACATTTGCCAGAGTGTTGATGATTGGGATGGTATGCTCCTTTTCATTTTTGTTTGGAAATAGAGAGTGATCTAAAACTGTTGATAAAATTTGAAAACAATGTTAGTAAAATAAATAGACTTGGCATCTGACCAAGTTTCTCTTTGTTAAGTTGTTACCATATGTGCAAATCAAATAAGTGAATACGCAGGCAACAAAACTAAAGTCCTGGATGATTTTTTTTTTTTGTAGATAGAGTTATCAATGTATTATTGATGTTGAGGAATGGTGGTTTAGATCAGATTTAATCATTGCAGTTGCTTGTGGCGAATTCTGCGCAATGTCTCCTTGTGAAATCCTCGATATGTCTGTCCCTCCTGAAAAGCATATACCTGATGAATCTGTACACAAACGTAATCTCCTGCAAAAGGATTTCGAAGGACCGACAATTATTTACGTGCCTACAAGAAAGGAGAGTGTCAACATAGCAAAATATCTCTGTGGGGTTGGACTGAAGGCTGCAGCTTATAATGCATCGGTACGAACCAAAGCATCTTAGTTTTTCTTGCCTTATTAAGCCTTTGGAACTGTTTCTTAGGAATTAATGTCAACCTTTGTTAACTTGGTATCAAGTCGTCACTATCAATCAAGCAGTTATTGTAGAACTTTCTGATGACAAAATTTTGTATTCTGAATTAAATGATGTTTGTTTGACCCAAAAAAGAAAAGAATTTAAATGCTGTTCTGATTGTATTAACAGTTTGTTACGTTTCACAGTTGCCAAAAAAGCATCTCAGACAAGTTCACCAGGACTTTCACGACAATAAGCTGCAGGTATTTACATAGAACCTTAATGTGTTATGGCTCAAACTTAAATGTTCTACTTTGTTATCCACTTTGCTGTTCCCACTTTCTTTTGGGAATAATATGTGGAAGATCATTAATGTTATGTTACTTCTCTTCTCTTCAGGTTGTTGTTGCCACGATTGCGTTTGGAATGGGAATTGACAAGAAAAATGTCCGGAAAATCATTCATTATGGTTGGCCGCAGGTCTCTCAAAGCTCTTAATAAGATTTCCATATATAACATTTCCATCTCCGAGAATCATATGGTATGCAGATTTGTTGTTCTCTCTTCTACATCTCATTAAAATAATGAAACTGCAGAGCTTAGAAGCATACTACCAAGAAGCTGGTCGAGCTGGAAGAGATGGCGAATTGGCTGATTGCGGTGAGTTAGTTTGATGAATTTTTTTTTGGCAGTTTAAATTTTACTCTTCCTTTTCATGGCTGATGTAAGTAATAATCTGAGATTTACAGTGCTCTATGCTGATCTATCGAGAGTACCAACGCTTTTGCCAAGTCGTAGGAGCAAAGAACAGACGGAGCAAGCATACAAGATGCTAGCTGACTGTTTCAGGTCTATATACTAATCATATATGTGCGAGTGTATATTATACTTTTCTTTCTTTATTCTTTTACATTCATTCTCCTTTTCTTATGCAGATATGGAATGAATACTTCACAATGTCGAGCGAAAATACTCGTGGAGTACTTTGGGGAGGATTTTAGTTCCAAGAAGTGTAACTCGTAAGTCCTAACCTTCTCTTTAAAAACCATTTAGGTAAAATAGCAAACGGTCGTAATACGTTTCCAGTCTATGCAACAGATGTGATGTTTGCACTGAAGGGCCTCCTGAGCAAGTAAATGTACGAGAGGAAGCTAATCTTTTGTTTCAAGTAATCACTGCTTTTCATGTAAGTCGTTTGACTAATCCCATACTTTCTTTTGAAAGTTTACTGGTTTCGTATGAGTGATAACACAATGAAAATATCTCGATATAGTATTTGAGATTTCTTTTATTATGAGCGTTGTTTCTGGTTTTTAAGCTACTGGTACATCAGTTGCATGTAGAGAATAGCTCCGAGCATGCATCATATGAAGATTATGGACTCAGCAACGGTAAACAAAAGAAATTCTCCAACAAGCCGAGTCTTCTGTTCTTCATCAGTAAAATCAGGGAACAGGTAAATCTTCTATTTCAACAAATTACATGATGCATTATGTTCTTGATGATATTCATGTGATGCTGTTGGTTAGTGTAGTCCCAAAAATTCATGGAAACAGATCGTCTTTGGTGGAAAGGTCTTGCTCGTATCATGGAAGCCAAGGGATACATCGAAGAGATAGATAACAAGGTACTAGTAGTAACCAAAACATCAAACTTTCTTCTTTAGTGTCATGTTTCTTTATCGATAAACATATTCGGTTATCTGTTGCTGATATGTGTTGCAGGATCGTCGAGTAGAGATTAAATTTATACAACCAACAGAAAAAGGAAAAAAGGAACTAGATTTCCAAGATGACAAGCCACTCTATGTTTATCCAGAAGCCGATATGCTGCTTTCGTTGAAACAACACAAAACATACAGCGGATTCTCTGACTGGGGAAAAGGATGGGCTGATCCAGAGATCCGGCGCAGACGGTTAGAGAGAAGAGAAAGGAAGCCCCGACGAGAAAGGAAACCCCGAAAAGAACGATCACGAGGACCTTCTTCGAAGTTACACCCATGGAAAAGCAAAGAATAAATAATATCAACCCTATTAAGTAATGAATCCAGTATATATATATTCTTCTATTTTAACCAAACCCATTAATCCATTCATGGATCTTTATGGAAGCATAATACTTCTTTCTACAATTGCTCTTTCAGGCTCATTCTTCCTCGCTCTCAATCCCATCTTAAGACAGAGACGTCGAGCCATCGAGAAGCTGAAGCTCGTGAATGAAGCCTTGGTTGCTGCAGAAGAGAATATGGCTAGGCTTCAAGAACGTCATGATGTGATCCTCAAAGAGATATCTTCTTATTATCTCGTTAACTCTGAGCTCCAAGAAGCTTTAGTTGCAGCTAGAGCAGCCATTAATGATGTTTCTACATTTGTCATAGAGCTTAGGAGATTACAGCTGAATATTTTAAAATCTCTTTCTTAAACGAAGGTTTTGAATACTTCCACAAGTTCATTTTGTAACTGAAACATCTTTCAATTTCAAAAGATTAAACTGTGGGTTAAATTAAGCGGTATAAACAAAAGATAAGATAGAGCTGATTAGGGAAAAAATCTAAAAATTGGGTGCTGTCAAAAAATTAAAAGGTTGAAAATTTGGGTTAAGGTATAAACAAAAGATAAGATAAAAGCTGATTATAGGGAAAAAATCTAAATGGTGAGATTACTATAGTGTTCTTATCTAACCTTTGCCTTTAGGGCCACAACACGTGTACAGTGAAATTGTGAGATCACAGTGACCGTCAGATCAAAACCAACAAGGTACAATCTTAACGGATGATATCACAATACACGGATCGCCAGCATGGCAAAACGTACTAGTATATAATGTACACGTTGTTGCTTCCTCATTTTACTCAAATCTCAAACCGTCACAAAACCGAAAGAAAGAGGAAAAAACTAAAACACAAACAGATCCATTTTTGAGCTGTTAAAGCTTCTCTTTAACAATGGAGTCAGCAGCAGCGTCGAAGCCAGCGAGAGGTGCAGGAGGAAGAAAAGGTGGAGGAGATAGGAAGAAGAGTGTTTCCAAGTCTGTTAAGGCTGGTCTTCAGTTTCCTGTGGGTCGTATCGCTCGTTACTTGAAGAAAGGTCGTTATGCTATTAGGTATGGCTCCGGTGCTCCGGTTTACCTCGCCGCTGTTCTCGAGTATCTCGCTGCTGAGGTATATTCTTAGATCTCGTTTGATTCCTTATCTGCATTCTGATTTTGGTTTCGTGAAATTGAAATTAGGGTTTGAGTTAACCGATTTTACTGATTCAATCTATAGATCTGCTTATTTTCGAGTTTCCGTTCTCGTAATTCCAAGATCTAACGAATCTAATTTTGTTTTTTTTTCCAGGTTCTTGAGCTAGCTGGGAACGCAGCGAGGGACAATAAGAAGAACAGGATAAACCCTAGGCATCTTTGTTTGGCGATAAGGAACGATGAAGAATTGGGGAAATTGCTTAATGGAGTAACCATTGCTAGTGGAGGAGTCTTACCAAATATTCATCCAATTCTTCTTCCTAAGAAAGCTGCTGCTGCTGCTGAGAAAGCTTCTCCTGCTGCAAAATCTCCTAAGAAGGCTTAAGAAATTGATAAATGGAGCTTTTGGTTATATCTATCTAATCTAGAAAAGAATATCTTGTTTTTTATGCTTTTAGGGATTGTGTAGGTTTCTCCTATGTTCTCTTTGTTTTGGTTTTGTCTATGTAAACCCATCGGAAGATTATGTTTGACACCATTTGTAATGAACAAACTAATTTCTGGGTTTAGATGATATTATCCCTAATAAAATAAACAATTCCTGGATAATCGTATTTTTTTATTCACTTAGTTTCAAGAAACATATCACAGTAATTATCAATCAATTTGATGGATTAAGTCAGATGATGAAGAATTGATAATGGTTTTTGTGTTTTAAATTTGGGAAAAAATCAGTATCATTAAATGACATTCATTAATTAAAGTAGTAATTAACTAAAAATCAGTACCATTAAATGACATTTTGTTCTATTAGCTACGTAAATAAAAATAATTGGGCTTAATTTGAGAGCCCTGTTAAATTTAGGCTTTATTGGGCCTAATATGAGAGGCCCATTTAGAATTGCTCCTCAGCTACGAAACCTACCGGAGGTTTTGATTTTCCCGGTGGGGGTTTAGCAATTTCCGAATTTCTAAATCGAATCAAGTCGTTCTGCTTCCATCGTCGGATTGCGATGATGAATTTTCTGGTTCGATTCTTTTCTTCGATGATAATAGATGGAACCATTTCTTGATTTATTAGTTTAAATTTTCACATAACTCGTTCTTATTTTTGAGCAGAGAAGAGCAGTCTCATCTTCTAAGCGAAGCTCTCTTATTCGCATCGTAGCCGCTACTGCTACTTCTGGAATTGTATATACTAAAACTTATCCAGATTCAGGTAACTTAAGCTCGAGTTCTATAGTTTTTTTTTAATTGAAATTTGTGTTTGGTGTGTGGTGGTTAATGTGATTTTATCGCTAATCATAATGTGATGATGGTATTTATATTATAGGAACGAGAATATCAGTTGCTATTCCAGAATCTGTTCGGGAATCTCTGTCTCTGCCTTGGGGAATTTCATCACAGGCTCTGATTCATCGCCCAGATCAAAGCTTTTTTGGTTGGTAGCAAAAATTTATGATACTTTGTTTATGTAATTCTACTCTGGAATTGAAATTTTGACTGCTTGATGTATATGTATATATACACACAGGAAATTTCATGGCGTTTTCTTCCACAGTCAGTCCAAAATCAGAAGCACCAAAAAATGATGAGTTTAATAGAGATCCTGTTGATGAAGCTTCGGATAGTCCAAAACCAAGTAGTAGTGAGTATTTGGGGAGAGATACAATAGCCAATGCCGCTGCAAGAGTAGGACCAGCTGTTGTGAATCTATCGGTTCCTCAAGGTTAGCTTTATTTCTAGTTATGATTTCACTTTTTTTTTTGTTATCTTTGTGGAAATTGGTTGGTTGTAGAATTCAGAGTTGTGGTGATTGTGATCTTGGGATTTTTTTTTAGGTTTTCATGGGATGTCTATAGGAAAAAGTATCGGTTCTGGAACGATCATTGATGCTGATGGCACGATACTGACTTGTGCTCATGTTGTTGTTGATTTTCAGAACATTCGTCAATCATCTAAAGGGAGAGTAAGTTCATAAATAAAATCTCTACTTCATGGTTACTAAACTATGAAGGTTTGTCAGGGATCTTGAAATGACTTGTCTTTTGAAACATACATTATTTTGTTAATTATTAGAGTTATGGGAAAATTGGTATTGAAGCTGATAAGATTGGTTTCTTCTAATGATTATTCTTGAATGGAATATGTTTAGAACATATGTGAAGTTTAGAGTTGTTGAATTATAGGTTGATGTGACGTTGCAAGATGGTAGGACGTTTGAGGGTGTGGTGGTGAATGCTGATTTACAATCCGACATTGCATTAGTGAAGATACAGTCAAAGACGCCATTGCCAGCTGCGAAACTTGGTTGTTCGAGTAAGCTTCGTCCAGGGGACTGGGTTATAGCTGTGGGTTGTCCTCTTTCTCTACAGAACACAATAACTGCTGGTATTGTCAGGTAAATAAAGACACTTACCTGCAAAAGCTTTATTTTTTT
>VBRH01000500.1:63904-80248 GCA_014578085.1 Cardamine resedifolia | reverse complement strand
TTTGTTATTGAGTTTATTCTTCGAATCTGTAGTTATATTTTACTACTTTGCAATGTTTGTAAACAAGAAAATTCATTTAAACAAAAAATTGCCGTAAGAATATATATATATATAAACTAAATCATCAAACTCAATTAAGAACTTGGCAGTTTGTTAGATTTACTTAGTTTCTCTTTTGGAATTGTGATCTTTCTTAATTCTTACTACACTTGTCATTTTCCTTAATTAAGGATATATAAGAGCTGTAATTCCTAAGCTTCAAGTGAAGCATCTTCTTAATGCAATGCTAAAGATTAGTGTTATGTCCTTCAGGCTAAGTCACTATTCAAGTAAATTTAGGAAAGATAATTATTCTATTAGACAAAGATGATACAATTAAGAACTAGTTTCCTTAAGCGCGTGCTCTGCACCGCCTTGTGGAGAAAGACAGAGAGTGAAGCAGATTGTAATTACTGCAACTTTATTTATCATAAATAAACTGGGAAGTTTTATTTGTAAAGAGATGAATTGAGATTTTTCCTATTACAGGAAAAACCCAAGAAACTGATAAAACATCAAAACAAAAAAGAGATTATGTAAATAAAGACAGCAAATTTACGATATTTTCACCATTTTTGGCTTTCCACCATCTTGGTTTCTCCAACGTTCCCATGCCGCGACATATTGATTTCTTCGATTCATAAAACTGCACACAAAAATATAAAACGAATTACATTACTTTTCCGACAAGAAACTGTTCTTACCAACATTATCATCATCATGAAGCATGATTTGTGTCTGTTTGGGAAAGAAGACTGTACATGTTTTGTAAAATTTCAATGGTTCATTGTTGGTGATGATGGGTCATAGTCATAATTGTCACCAGCTTTCACAAATCTTCCTTTCACTCTTTTTCTCGTGTCAGCTCTCGCTTTGCGAGATGCATATCGAATCTGTTTCCCAAAACTACATTTCAAACAATAAACACACAATTAAACTTGGTGTAAACTCTGTTTTGTAACGATTTATAAATAAATAAACTTACGAGCGCTTTAATTTCTTCTCCTTGTATCTCAACTTAGCCTGGTTTCTTGCTTGTGGACAACTAACTTCAAGATTCGATTCCCATGGCCCTTCGCTCATTATAAACCCTGAAGATATCCCACATTGCTGATAATCCGCTGCACGTTTTTCACCTGTGATGTTGGATATGGTAAGCGACATGGTCGGATGGATTTGTCCGAACAAGACTGGTGATGGAGGAAGAGGAAGAGGAAGTCCATTGTTGATGTTCATTTGCAATGGACCTGACTGATAACTTGTGCAATCTTGTTGTCCTGGTGACGATGTCTGAAAAGAGAATTACCCAATTTCGTTAGAAACCTTTCTTAAGATATTAGAAACAACAACAAGAAAAAGAAAGAAGCAAAAGAGACCACTAAGGCGTTGTCTATAGTAAAGTTTGAGGCGGTAACGGATGTGTTGTTGTTCTTGTCCATCAAGAGACAATTTGGTACCGTATGGTCCGATTCTTTATGTTCTTGTGATGAACATCCGATAATAATATCATCTCCAACGTCAAAGTTTAATGGTGCATTGTCTAAGTTAAGCCCTTCGCATAGATCTTCTACTTCACCTTCTTCAAGTTTTAGAACCAAATCAGGACATCCCTGAAAACACACAGACACACACACAAATGAGAACCATATTTCCCATCAAGAACTTAAGAAACACGTTTAGTTATTCCTCTATTTGCTACCTTAGAGTCCATGGAAAAGAAAGATGATTGATCACACAGATCCTGAGTGTAACTAAAGTTGTGTGGCACTATGGAATCAGAGGAACCGATCAACACGTCTAATTCGTTGATTTTTGTCATTCCAAACATGGCATTGTTGTTATCATTCAAGGGCAAAGAACCAACGTACGGACTAATCAAACTGGACATAGAAGGTTCAAGAATTGAAGACCACATTTTGACATATTCTGATGGAGAAGGACAACCAGAGAAAGGAGTAAGGCTTTGAAGTCTGTGACCTAACGCCGAGCAGTTGCTTTCATGCCAGTGGCATCCTTGGCAATGTGAAACCTTCTCGTCCAGACAGCGGATTACGCCTGCCTGTGAATAGCATTTCTCGCATATCAAAGAGCGTGTGTGCCTGCGAGAGAGAGGATTCGCAGAGTGTACTTGGACATCACAGTTTAGGCATAGTTTAGCCAAATCGGATTTGCAGTAAATCACTGCTTGTGCGGTTGCACATTGGTCGCACTTTGGCTCCATACTTGGAGACATGATGAATAAAAAGTTTTGCAAAGTTAAAGAATAATAATGTATAAAGAAGATAAACAAATAGTCTATCTTGGAGATTTTAATCGAATCAGACGTTTTGGTTATTTCTCTATCACCAAATAAGATCATGCATGAAAGAGAATCATGAACATCTTAGAGCTGGTTAGAGGCAAATCTTGAGACGAAAATGATGGTTTTGTAATTTCAGATCGTTACAATTTGGATGCATGATGGGGTTTTGTGTTTTAAATACATTAAATTGCGAGACAAATCACAAATGTCGTAATTCGTTACGTTTAAAATATAAAGCATATATGTGAAGCTTGATTTTTGAAAGCTTTTATGAAGAAAGAAACACTCACTTATGGTGGAGATCGATTAGTCCGATCCACAATCTTGGAAACTCGAAAACCCAAGAACGGAGATTACAGAAAAAACAGATTACAACCTAAAAACAAAATATTTTTATGAATCGAATGAATACAAAGAACGAAAGAGAGAGTTTTTACAGTGGTGTGTGAATCACGTAGAAGAAGAAGAAGAAGAAGAAGGGTGGTGAAGAGAGAAAGAGAGGTAGGGTTGCTCTGTTTTTATACCTTGTGAAAACGTGTGTCTACTCGGTGAAAATCCACGTGGTGTAATCACGAGCCGTCACATGATTTTCTTATGAAAAATATGACATTCTCTAATATATCGCTTAAGGCCATCGTCTGATTCTTTCTTGCTCGATAGATTTTGTGTGCTCTGTGGCAGACCTTAAAACTCGTTGTTTCGGGTTTATACTATAGTTAGTTTACTAGTGAATCCCAAGAAATATGTTGAAATTTTTTTAAAACATGAAATGCTTTACATGCATGCATGTTGTAATTACGAAAATAATTTGAGATCATTAAATTATTGGTAATTAAACAGAGTTAAATGAATTAGGCTACTTCGACTTCTTTATTATCAACGATCTAACAGTTTAACACATGTCCTAATTACCTAGATATTGATTGATCAAAGTTTTCTTTCTATAAAACATTTTTTAATACTGATATACTTTCTTAACTAGTTTGAAGGGCTATACAGTTGACTCTTGAATTCTGTCCTGAAATTTTGGGGTTTCCAAACCTAAAAAGAAAAATTTAAGCTATATTTCGTAAAGATATATATGATTTTTTTTTAATTAAGTTGTAATTTGAACTAGTAAGCTTTTTTACATAATTTTCAAAGACCTAACTATTTAAACTGATACAGTTTTAGGAAAAATAAAAAAGGCCTCATGCAAAAAAAATTATACACAGATTTGATAGATAGAAAAAATAATATGATCATTTTTTTTATTTATGTAAACAGAGAAAAATGAATTAGGCCACTTCAATTTTTATAGTATAACTTATACTATATACAATGAACTCTCCCTATCTAAATAGGTAAGAGTTAACGCGTTTGCCTTTTCTTCAACTATGTAATCTAACATTCATATATAAATCTATATTTAGTATTTACATCGAGACAATAATAGGAATATATATATATATATATATCCCAGTCCCAGTGTATACAGCGTTACTGGTGTATTACTATAGGACTTTTCAAAGGATATGTGCTCTGGTCCCTGCCGAGAACAGTATGGACTGAAGACCCGGAGCCTTTTGGTAATAAAAAAACAATAATAATTATAGGAATATACTGGAAATTAATTTAGTGAAAATAAAGTTATTTGTTTGAATTATTTGCTCAAGGTATACAAAAATCATCAGAATCCTATCTACTCCCCTAAGTGACACGTGTCAAACTAAAGTCAGACGAGATAACATCCCCACGTAACCTCATAAGCTCATCGTATCTCCACCACCCAATCTACAAGACATACCCGAAACAAATACACAACATGGCCCATTAACGAGAGCATTGAAGAGAATCAATGTTAACCGCAGCCGGAGACGATGAACCGGACCCAATCGTGGGACCAGAACTGCCAACGGAAGCAGCCACTCCAAGAGTGCTGACTATAATCTCCCACGTAATGGAGAAGCTCGTGACACGAAACGAGTGGTTGGCTAAGCAAACTAAAGGATTCGGGAAGAGCTTGGAGGCGTTTTACGGCGTGAGGGCACCGAGCATAAGTATAGCCAAATACCTTGAGAGGATATTTAAGTACACAAAATGTAGCCCCTCGTGTTTCGTGGTCGGGTATGTGTACATAGACCGGTTGGCTCATAAGTACCCTGGTTCTTTGGTTGTCTCCTTGAATGTTCATAGGCTCCTCGTCACTTGTGTCATGATTGCTTCCAAGATGCTAGACGACGTGTAAGCCTTTCTTGAAACTTCTCATATATCTATTCTATATATAGTTGAGTGTGTGTTAATTAATTTACAAAATGAAAAATACATTTTATATGTAACCAATATTAAATGAGGACAAACTTTGTAACCTATGTTAAGTGCCACTTCTTCTTAATTTCTAGATTTCGACATATGTACATGATATGCTACAAGATAGGTTTTAACTAATTTCGGAGTTGCAGGCACTACAACAACGAGTTCTACGCTCGGGTTGGAGGCGTGAGCAATGCGGACTTGAACAAAATGGAGTTAGAGCTTCTCTTCCTCCTTGACTTTAGAGTTACAGTGAGTTATAGAGCTTTTGAAAGCTATTGCTTTCACCTTGAGAAAGAGATGCTACTAAACGGCAATGTTTCTTCCATCAAGGATAATCGACCAATGCAAGAGAGCCTCTCCCCTGCATCCACTTTGTCATCTTTATATGTTTGATAATATGTATACAAATTTTATTTCTGTGTCTTTTAACTGTAAGCGTTTGGTTGACAGAAAAAGTTTATCAACTGATTTTTGAATCTAAATTTTTACTTTTTTCAAGAAATTATTTCCAAATTGAGCTTAAAAGACTAACTGATGTCTTCCATTCATGTATACTAGGATATAAGTAGTTTATATCACGTAAACCAGTTAATGTGAATAGTTTGTAATTTTCAACTCAAGGAAATAGGTTATTTTCTTACATTTTTGACATAGGGTTTTTGTTCATCATATTTATCTCACTATTTCATTATTTTCATATGTAAAATGATACATCGTGATAACTTAAGTATCAAACAACACCAAATCGAAAACTAATCTAGTTTCCTTACTTTTTTACTTACTGATAAATGTTTTGTGTTTGCCGTGTAAAAATTTCATCAAAACCAACAAAACAACAAAACTCACCGTTTCATTCCTACAACAACTGGAGATCCACTCCATCGCACCCTACGGTATAAAACGTAGTCTCACCTGCTTATCCATCGCCACGTGTAAAAAAGACACGTGTTCGTACGACTGACTTGGAATTTGCCAAGTTGGTTTCGATTGGAAAAGTACAATTCCTCTTTGTCTCTCTCTTTTCTAAAGTCGGGGGCTCGAGAGAGAAGAGAACAGTGTCCTTCTTTTTCTGGATAATATATCTGAAAGCTGAAGCTAAGAATCTGATAGTTCGATTCATCGTGTAAAAACGACGACGTATTTAAAATTGGCTTTTGAAGGAAGCAAGCAATAATGGCGGAGTCTTTATCGTCGTCGTCGTCGCCTACTGAAGAGATCGTTCGATTGATCAAACGATTAAGCGCTTACGTTGCCTTCAAAATGTCAAGCTTTTTCTCAACTACTTCAATTCGCAATCTGGTTCTTTCTCGATCTCTCTCAATACAACATTTCTGTATCGGATCTGGTGGGTTTCTGTTTTTTTTTTTTCAATGGCGGGAATCTCTGTAACCGGAATCTGATTAATTTGGAGATTAGTGGAATTAATGGTGTAGTATGATTGATTTGTGGTTCAGGGTAGTCTGAAAGTTTTGATTTTTACCGGAGATTTCAAATTAAGCTTGTGAAAGGATACATAATAAAAATTTCAGCTCAAAGTTTGATTCATTTAGCTGATTGAGGAAAAAAAAATCCAACTTTTGAGTATTGGATTGGGCTAGAGTGTTATTTGCTATGTAATTTTATTCGTTTTTGGCTATTGGTGTTTTGTAATTAGGATTCAAGATCTATTGGTGCTATTGCTGGACTTGCAATTGCTGTGATTTTTACATGGAGGGCGATAAGAACGCCAGGGGTACGTCAAAGAAGGCAGCCGAAACGTAGGAATCCATCTGCTGAAACCTCTAGTGCTGCTGCGCAGTCGAATTTAGCTTCGATACCTCATGAAGTTTCTTCGCCTCGTGAGGATAATGCGGTGCAAGATGTTGTTGATCAGTTCTTTCAGCCTGTTAAAGTAACATTCTTTTTCTCTACCCAAATTCAAACTTTGTGTTATGGTGTTCACTTTTTTTGGTTGTAATTTTGTTTCCTTCTTTTTGCAGCCAACCTTGGGGCAAATAGTCAGGCAGAAGCTTAGTGAAGGAAGGAAGGTAATTTCATGTCAGCATTGATAATGTTGTGAAATCTTAGAGCTTCCGATAGTTTTGACCATGTTAAATCATTGACAGTTGTTTTTATGTGATTTTAAGAACCTTATTGAAGCAATGAGTCAAGTTGTGTTGAGCTTCACCTTTGTCTAATATGCATTTGTAGGTAACATGCCGTCTTCTTGGAGTAATTCTTGAGGAAACAAGTCCAGAAGAACTTCAAGTAGTAATATTTCCTTTTGACATTCATTTTAGTATAACATGATGCGTCTGTACCTGACTCAAAGCAATTTTATGCAGAAACAAGCAACAGTGAGGTCATCTGTTCTGGAAGTTCTCCTAGAGATTACAAAGTTTTGTGATTTATATCTCATGGAAAGAGTTCTTGACGATGAAAGCGAAGTGAGCAACACTTTCCTTTCCTGTCAATATATTCTCTTAACTCTTGTTCTTTTGTTGGCCTGTCTTGTTGGTACTCTGCTCTAGCATGGCACAGCAAATTATTTTTGCTTATCATTAAACATAGTTAGCTTAAAAACTCGGGCACTGGGTCATAACGGGAGATTGTGTAGATTTGTGTTAAGCAATGTTTACAATGTTTGATAAGAAGGATTTATAAGCATATATCTTTACATTATTAGAGGAAAAGATTGAGTTCATTGGTGCAACTAAATGCTTGAGACGTTTATGCTTTCTTGTACCCTATTTTTTTTTTCGGGTTGACTGAGCACAAATTGGTGTAGTTTCAATAGTTTCTGAAACTCACATTTTGAGCTCTAATTTGCAGGCCAAAGTTCTACAGGCTTTAGAGAGTGCAGGTGTTTTCACATCGGGTGGTTTGGTTAAAGATAAGGTATTCAATCAAGCTTTCTTTGACACCTCTTTTACTGTTTAATTATCTTCCAAGAATCTTATCAAAGCAATAATAATCGAAATATTTTCTGTCCTCAACCATTCAAACACTAGTTAAAGCCAAATCGGTAATCTATGTTTTGACAAAGTTACAATTCTGTAAACATGAAATGGCAGGTCCTCTTTTGTAGTACGGAGATCGGAAGAACATCCTTTGTCAGACAACTAGAACCTGACTGGCATATCGATACGAATCCAGAAATCAGCACACAACTAGCTGTAGACTCCTTTCCTTGTTTAGTCATTTTACATTCTTTATCTAGCTTTTAAGCTAAACTAATTCCTCTCTTATTTTACAGAGGTTCATCAAATATCAGCTTCACGTCGCTGCGGTGAAACCCGAGCGAACAGCTCCAAATGTATTCAGTTCGCAGTCAATAGAAGAGTTCTTTGGATCTGCTTGATCGATGCCAACAAAACAAAAGCATCATTGAGTCTCTCTTAGGCTGAAGTTGAAACTTGTTTATTTAAATTGTGTCGAAATTAAAAGTTTGATATACTTGGGAGTTAGATATTTACTGCGAGTGCCTCTGTGGAGGAGCAAGTATCGAATCGAAGTTTGTAATTTTTGTATTAGCAACTTAGCACATGTCTTAAGGAAATAAACAACAAAAGTCTTATTTGGTCCAATTACTTTTTTTTTTTTAAGAGATTTCTCTATAAACTCTCTAGTTGTAAAAAATGTTATAATACAACTCAAAACATTAACCATTAATCTTAGAATAATTGAGCTGCATACAATATTGTTTACCAAACAAATTGCTTAAAGTACATAACAAATTACGAAACGGGATTTTAGATACCTAAACTCACTTTTCAAAGTTTCACTTATTTGCTTTAGGATCATTTCACAAGAATAATGAAATGGTATCTCTGTGTAATTAAAGATATAATCTCGAGAAATTTTAGAAAATTTTAAATTATACTAATTTTTACACAATTTAATACTACATAAAGACGGGTATGGGTCGGGTAATAGAGTCTCTGGTCTTTTCTTTGAACCCAACAGTCAAATAAATAGGCGACAGATTAAATACAGACGGCGCCGTCACTGAATAAGCAAAAGCACCGTCGTGTGAGAAAATCTCCGGCCACTTTAATGGATTCTGTTAACGAGAATTACGCCGCTGAAGTCTCTGCTCTTCTTGCTCCGCTTCCAGATTTCCATGTGCAGGCAAAATCCCCCTCTCTCTCCTTTTTGCTTCCGGATGAATATAAATTTACATCTCTCTGTTCGATGCTAATCTTATAGTAACATAGCTCAATTCTAGTTTCTCAAATTTTGTTTGTTCGGTATTGTTTTTGATTCAGGAGTATTTCAACGAGCTTATTAGCAGTAGAAGATGCAATGGAATTGAAGTAAAACATAATGAAAATAACGGAAAAGGTTTAAATTCTTGTTCTCAATGGCTGCAATGTTGAAGTAATATAAATCTGATTTTCTTCCTATTGGGTTTAGGTGCCTATGCCAAATCAGAGTTTCAAGAAGATGATCTCATTTTGAAAGATCAGATTCTTGTTGGCATTCAAGATTCATCTAACAAGGTTAACTTATTTTATCCTTTTTTTTTTTTTTTGCAGTTTGTGTTCTTCCTTGATTCACTTAGATTTGTGTTAGTCAATTTTCTTCATCTCTTTCAGGTGGATTGTTTGGTTTGTAGTTTTTGTTTCCGGTTTATTGGATCAATCGAAAAACAAATTGGCCGGAAACTTTATTTTAAGAATCTCGGTGTTTCCGGTTGTTGCGATGGTGATTCATCTGACAGTGAAGATGATAAATGCGTGAAGTTCAATGGAAATGAGGAGCAGTGTGGTGGAAGTAGTTCAAATCATAATTCTCTTCCACAAGAAGTTGTTAGTTCTCTGTTGAACGGTGAAATTGCCTTGCCGTATACTGATAAGTTTCCTTTACCTTCGCCTGTTTCATGCCCTGGAGGATGTCAGGAGGCTTTCTACTGTAGGTAATTGTGATTTGATGTCTTCGACTTTCGTATATGTTATTGTTTTTATATGTGTAAAATATGTCTGTAGTAACTAATGTGCTGTTTCAATATGACATTAGTGAATCATGTGCAAAAGCAGATTGGGAAATTTCTCATTCTTTACTTTGCACGGGTGAGAGGTCTGAATCAATATCTAGAGAGGCGCTTGGAGAGTTTATCGAACATGCTAATGGTAAAATTATTATTAGTCTCTTTGAAGTTGGCTTTACTCTCATGCGGATAACTTTATTTATATCTTTTCAATTCTTAATTTTCAGAGACAAATGATATTTTTCTCCTGGCTGCCAAGGTATATCTTGTATCAGTTGTTATGTCTACTCTTAGAATATTTCTTAGATAAAAGGCCATGGAACTTTTTAACATATGTTAGTTTACGGTGATATCTATCGAACTTATGCCATTTTTTGACCTTTTCTTTTCTCTAATATATACGCTTTCGCATGCTATATAAGAAAAAAAAACTAACCAGTTCTGGATAATGTGTTATGGATAGGCGATTGCCTTTACCATTCTAAGGTACAGGAAACTGAAAGCAGACTATGTTAACGAAAAAGCGAAACAGACTGAGCCAAAGCAGTCGCTACTCTTGGAGGCATGGAAACCAGTATCAATTGGATACAAAAGAAGGTATATAATTGATGTTAGTGAATGTGTTGGAATGTCATATGCTATATCATGATCATACATTATAGGCTCCTCGTGTGCGTATAAAATATTTAAAACTCTACTCTCTTTTTTGGGTAGATGGTGGGACTGCATCGCGTTGCCTGATGATGTTGATCCTTCTGGTGAAGGAGCCTTCAGGATGCAGATAAAGGGCCTTGCAAGTACGGTATGTGTTTCAGTTTTATATATCGTTTTTTAATCGTAGTTGCATCAGCTTCGAATCCTGACTGTTTTGCCTACTGAATTACATTGTTTCATCTTCCAGTCTTTAGAGCTCCTGAAGAAAGCCATATTTGACAAAGAATGTGAAGCCCGTATCCTTCACGTCGGTTTGATATATTATCTGAACAAATCGTTTCCTTGTTTTATATTTTTACTCGCAAAGGGTCATTCCTTGACGCTGAAAAGTTTTCTCTCTCGAAATCTATGGGAATATCATCGGCATGTTTGAGCTAAATAACCTGTAAGAGCCCTCAAGTCCTGTTTATATCCTTACATTTACAATGAATTATTGCTTACATTGTGTTACATCTTTGGCAGAGACTTAGTGGTTGCATCACCAGTAGAAGACTATTTCTTCTATATCAGTGATCTTCCAGATGCAGAAAAGGTCTGAACAGAATACTCTTTCGACCCATTGTTGACAAAAATCTATTGACTTTAACCAGTTTCTTATTCTTGTGTGATCATAGGAAGAAGCTGAGAAAATCACAAGGCCGTTTCTAGATGCTCTTGATGATGAGTGCTCGGACTTTTGCCAAGGTAAGAAATGAAGGGAACATCGTTGCCACGAAAACAGAGGAGTTATGTAACTTGTAACCAAGATTTGACATCATAACATTATCCGTATTTGCGTTTAGGAACCGCGTTCTTCCCTCTGCAGAGCTGTATGAACCATTCATGTTACCCTAATGCAAAAGCATTCAAAAGAGACGAGGTGACTCTCTTACATCTTCAAAAAGGATTGAAAAACTTTCATCAACACTTTTGGATTGGACTGAACTCGATTCAATCTCTCTTTTTCGTGTAATTTTACAGGACATAGACGGACAAGCAGTTATTACTGCGTTAAGACGCATCAGCAAGAACGAAGAGGTACGCACGTATCTTCTCTCTAACCGTAGCAACTGAATAATTTGAAAAAACATAGCTTATTTTTGAGTTTCCATATGAAAAAACAGGTAACCATTTCATATATAGACGAGGAGCTTCCGTACGAAGAGAGGCAAGCTTTACTTGCAGACTATGGTTTCAGCTGCAACTGCCCTAAATGTCTTCAAGAATCTACATCAGTCGCCTAACTTGTGCCTTCATAAGAAGAGAAAGTTTCAATTTTGCCTATTTAAAAACCTGATTAGTGATTACAGGCTGTGTTTTTCTCAGCCTGTAATGGCTGTTTCGTTTTAAGATCTCTCTACCTTTAGTTAATTTTGTTGTCTAAAGAAGACAACTCTTATGTTTACTCTCTATTCATAAACGGAAGATTCAATATATTTAAAGAAGATGAGCAAAAGTATGTACGATTCTAATCATTGTTAATATTGCACCAAAACAAAATGTAAAAAACAGGATTGTGTTCAAAGTTTTGAGGTTATGTAATTTATTCAGATTATGATCAGACGGAGGAGTCATCGTCATTGGCTTTCATCTGTTCAATCACATCAACGTTTGCATCCTCCTCGTCTCCCTGAACAACACAACATTTTAAGCACACGAGATTTGTTAAGGATCATCGTCTTCAAACAAATTGTATTTGAGAATCTAATCATGCCTACCTGAAGATGGACATCTATAAAAGGTGGGGGTGGAGGAAGAGATATGTGAGGAGAGCTTTTGGCTGCTTCAGGATTCTCTTCCTCAAATTCTGCACCATCATCAAATGCCCGAGCTGCCATGCTCGTAGACGATGTTACCTGCAGCACCGTAACCACGAAAGTAAGCCCCAATGTCGTTCTACCTACGGTTAAAAGTGAACACCAATTCTGCAAAAGGAGAAGAGAGATGTCATACCTTATTAATAGATGAGGTGCCAAAAGAAAATCTTCTTCTTTTCCAATTGTCTTCTTTTGATGCGGACTTGTTGATTGTGTCTTCGTCGTTCCACGCTCCACTTTCTTCTTCGGAGTAAGATTTCGAAGGATCCATATTCCAACGAGAAGGTCTCTTATTCACTTTATCCACCTTCTCTTCTTCACTTCTTTCTATTAAGCCTGAAACAGATGGAGAAACTTTATAGCGTCTGTATGAACTAATTTTCCAAGAATTAGTTTAAACACAGATATAAAAGTACAGCCAAGTTTACCATCTTCAACAGGTTCTTTGGTAGTATATTGATCCACATAATGCTTTTTCCTGGACAGTGAAGAAGTATTCTGCAACAACTCATTCTGTGGATCACAAGTAGTTCTCAAATTCCGACCATTATTCTCTTCATCGCTCACAATATCCACGTCTGCATCCCTGTCATTGCCTTCATTTCCACCAAGATACGTACTAAGCTGGCTTGCCAACTTTTGAAGACGGGCTTGTGACCTACAGATTTGACAAAGCATCATGTTATCGAATGAAATCTTTTCATACTTAAATAAGATGGAAGCAGAAAAAATAAAGGGATAATGCCATGCCTCTTTAGATCATCTTGTGCCCGCAAGAAACGGTTATATTCTTTCACAAACTTCTTCGTGCTTGAAGTAATCCTGACGCATAGAAGGATAGGACAAAACTCGTCACCAAAAGATCAAGTCTAGAATTTACCAAACTACATTACTGGAACGCATCCTAATTATTTTCAAGCAAAAATCAAGGAGAGAATAGTCATTACCTCCTACATTCCTCTTTCTCTCTATCCAACTGGGTCTCAAGATCTTGGATCCTAGAAGTAAGAATGCCTGCTTCCTGTGCCTTCCTTTCAACGGAAGCCTTTGCACCAATCATGTATGTCAAGTTAACATGTACGTAAAATGCAATCAAACTAACTGTGGGATGGAGAAGTTTACCTCCAAGCGTAGTTTGTCATCAGTAAGCATCTTAACATCCATCTCTACATCTTTTAACTGCATATAGTCCCAGAGGAAAGGTTAGATTACTGACAAATATCAATAAATATAGATATATTGGACTCCTTTAGAATTATCTCAACAAATTTTCTCCACTAAACTTTAGATTAAGGGAACCACATCCTCAACTAACACCCAACCAAGAAAATGAAAGTTTCAAACCTGCTCTTCCAGAGAATTATTGTAACCCAGAAACTTATTTCTTCCATCCTCTACCCTGTCTTCAATCCTATTCCCAACTTTCAAACCACCAGCATAATCTTGTTCATCAAATCTGCGGTTCTCTCTGTAGTCTCTACCTCTGTGATAATAAGAGATATAAAGCAGCACTTTTATAGCATCGAAAAATAATCAAATGACCACACATAGCATGAGTAGAATTAGTACTGAGGGCAGAAGAAGGTATACCTTCGATTCTCAAAGGGCCGGGGATTTTCATGTCCTGCAAAGTTGAATTCCATCGGTAATAATCAGAAGAAAGAAATACAGAACGAGAAGTTGACAGAGAATTATGATTGTGCCTAACAGACAATCAACAGAACTCCAAAAACCCAAAGCTACAGATCTTACCACTAAATCTTTGTAGCCTTCTTCCACTCCTGTCTAAAGAAGGTCTCCGCTCCGGAGAAAACTGTCTACCAAGTCTATCTCTTAAGTCATTATCCATATTGTGATGTCTGCCTGCAGTAAACGAAACAGACTTTGCAGTAAAGAATACTTGCGGTACAGATGTGAACTCCATTTCAAACAATCAGAACCATACCAGTCAACAACACTTGGATAAGATCACAGAAGACTAAAAGTAACATGAAGAAAAAAAAGTACTGGTGCTTACTTGCTAGTTTAAAGAGACCACAAACTAATTTCCTCTTCTTACCAACAGTTGGAGAAAACCACAATTGGGTACTAAATAAGTGGAAGTCACTGTATCTCATCAATAAAATAATAGGATGAAGATGCTTCAACATCATGTTGGATGACAGAAAATAACAACCAATCTTATGCTTCAGCATCATGTTGGATGAGAGAAAACAACAACCAATCGTGAAGATCCATTTAATAACACCAAATTAAGATGTTCAATTCTTTCTGACAATAAAACCCCCATGAACTGATATTTCTTGATCCAAGGAAACTGCTTGTGAAACCACTGAAGATATAATAGTCATGGAAATACCAAATGCTCCATACACAAATGGCAGCATGAAAATGCCAGAAATCATAACGATAGGCAATGATAAGTCCTAGTAACAAGCATTGACTGGCTACCAAATCTTGGAGTCTGAGAACCATGGTTGTGGAAGAATAAGTTCCCCGCAAAACCCGTGCTAAATTTTCTTCATAAAGAATGTGCTTTCAAGAGCAATAAGAAAACCAATATAAATTTCAGCACAAGAAAAACCAGCAGATTCCACTCCAATAAGAAAACCAATATAAATTTCAGCAAGAAAGACCAGCAGATTCCATTCCATAGTAAAAAACAAGACTAAGCCTGTCATTCTGCAAATGGAACAACCATATTCCCCGAATGATTCCGCAGGACAAAACTAGTCAGTAAAACGAATTGGTAAGTTATACGGAGATAACCCAAGTCCAAAGAAAAGTATAATTCCAGTGATACCATGTGCAGGATGAAACGTTTTTCACACCAATCTCATAAAAATATGGAATAATATACAGAGGACGTTTCAAAAATGCATTGAACCACAAAGCTTCAGGAGAAAATTGCTTCACAGAATCGTCAAAGTATAATACAAAATTCCAAGATAATCTGAACAAAGAGACCTAATCAACTGAGGACTTTTCCATTTTACTCTAATCTAATCAAAAGAGTACTCATAACTTCATAGATCCTTCGACCATTAACAAAAATAACTTAAAAATTCAAAAATTAAACCAATAGGCTATGAAAATGCATAAACGAGATCAATACCTGGGAATGAAGATTCACCACCAGGTCGACGGAGCTCAGCAGTTCCATGAGCAAACGAACAATTCGGCCTAGAACAGTCACCAGTCTTCTTGAACAAAATGCAAAGCTTCGTCTTATACATACTCGACCCAGACATGATTAACCAAATTCAACGAAATCTCTTTTCTTCAGATCAAAAACTCAAGAGTCAAGCAAACCTCCATAAGCATAGATTACCATCAGCGTCTCGTTTCTACACAATAAACAGAAGCAACGATTCAGATTGAAATCTCCTAGAAATTTCCAGAATCCGTAAAAAGGAGCAGCATGAAGATCAGTATATTATATCAATTACGAGACTGAGAAAATCGAAGAACCTACGACGGCGATTCAGCTCGGTTTTGTCTTCTCTCTAGGTTTTATCTTTGAAGCAGCTTCTTCGTCGTCTCTGGAAACCAACGGCAAAGCAGAAGAAAACAAGTCGGACGAAAATGATATTTCCGGGAAATGAACACACACACACACAAACAAAGCTAAAGCTGAATCGTATTTATATATTCTTCTCTTCTATTATATTTTTTAAGCGGAGGAAATAAATAAAATTTTGCCTTTTTGCAAACAAATCCTTAACGAACTGTAAGGATTATGTCCTGTATACAAATAACATCAAATCATTATCTATTTATAATTATAGGCTTTAATTTAGAACTCAAAACTGTTAACGCTTTTTTAAGTGTTAGTTATCCAACAGGTTGATGATGTTGATAGTATTAAGAAACGAAAAAGAAAAAAACAAAAGATAATTAACAAGCAATGCATAAAATACATAATTACTTAAGTTATCAAAAAAAATATATACATAATTAATTTCAAATTTCAATTCGTATGTTCTTATTCTCTTTTTAATTTTTTTTGTCAACAACATTCATATGATGTGTCTAAAATAAAAAGTTGAATATTAAATATACAACTCTATATTAATTTGTATATCCTCTGTATAAATAAATAAGGAATCATGCACTCTTTAATTTTCATAAATGTGAATTAAATGGAAACAACGACGACAAACTGATTTTTTCCTTATGTCAAAAATAATAAAATCAAAGTGATTAACATTCAGGAATGAACAAAAAAA
>VBRH01000500.1:44354-54698 GCA_014578085.1 Cardamine resedifolia | reverse complement strand
ATGAAAATTGAGCTAGTATTCATTCCATCTCCGGCGATCGGCCATCTCATGGCTACGGTGGAGATGGCGGAGCGACTTATCGACCAAAACAACCGCCTCTCCATCACCGTAATCATCATATCTTTCAATACTAAAACCACCTCTATGATCGCCTCTCTCACCACCACATCCAATAACCGCCTCCGCTACCAAGTAATCTCCGGAGAAGATCAACAACCCACCGAGCTCAAGGCAACTGACTCCCACATCCAAAGTCTAAAGCCACTCGTGAGAGACGCCGTTGCCAAACTCATAGACCAGTCTCGTTCTGACTCACCACGCCTCGCAGGATTCGTCGTCGACATGTACTGCACATCGATGATCGATGTAGCTAAAGAATTCGGAGTCCCTAGTTACTTGTTTTACACTTCGAACGCTGGATTTCTTGGGCTCTTGCTTCATATGCAGCTCATGTACGACGCCGAGGATGATATATATGACATGAGTGAGTTAGAAGACTCGGACGCCGAGTTGGTTGTTCCGAGTTTGACTCGGACTAATCCGTTGAAATGTCTTCCTTACATCTTCAAATCAAAGGAGTGGCTCTCGTTTTTTGTAATTCAAGCGAGAAGGTTCAGAGAAACTAAGGGCATTTTGGTAAATACAGTTGCTGAGCTGGAACCTTATGCGTTCCGTGGTGATACTCCAGCTGTTTACACAGTGGGACCATTGTTACACCTCAAAAACGAAGCTGATGATGATTCCGTGGACGAGAAGCAATCGAAGATATTACAGTTGCTGGATGAGCAGCCAGCTAGTTCGGTAGTGTTCCTCTGTTTCGGGAGCATGGGAGGTTTCAGTGAGGAGCAAGCAAGAGAAATTGCAGTAGCGCTTGAACGAAGTGGTCATCGGTTTCTCTGGTCTCTCCGAATGTAATGAAGGAGCCTCCCGGAGAATTCACGAACTTAGAGGAGATTCTCCCGGAAGGATTTATTGAGCGGACGGAAGAGAGGGGAAAGGTGATCGGATGGGCTCCACAGGTGGCCGTGTTGAAGAAGCCGGCGATCGGAGGTTTTGTTTCCCACGGTGGTTGGAATTTGACGTTGGAGAGTCTGTGGTTCGGTGTTCCGACGGCGATTTGGCCGCTTTACGCTGAGCAGAAGTTTAATGCTTTCGAGATGGTGTAGGAGCTTGGTTTAGCTGTGGAAATTAAGAAGCATTGGCGTGGAGATCTTTTGTTGGGGATGACGGAGATGGAGATTGTGACGGCCGAGGAGATTGAGAGAGGAATCAGATGTGTGATGGAGCAGGATAGTGACGTGAGGAAGAGAGTGAAGGAGATGAGTCAGAAGTGCCACGAGGCTTCGATGGACGGTGGATCTTGTGAAACTGCTTTGAAAACGTTTATTCAAGACGTAACGGAGAATATTGATTGATCGGAAACCGGGAGCTTGAGAGAAATCGCAGTCTCGGACGTTTTCCGAAAGAATTTAAACTCAGTTGTTATTATGGGCTCGATTACATGGCTAATAATGGGCTTTGTGGGCCCTCTGTGTTTGCAAGTTTTTTTTTTGGTTAATATGTAGTATCTTCAAGTTATTGAGTTAAGAGAACATGAATAATAAAGATTTTGTGTAAGAAGATAATTCTCAAAATTGTTCTATATAAGTACATATAAATTAATTAGAAAGCAATGTAAAGTTCTATGCCGGAGACACCAAAATAATTTTTTCAAGTTCAAACTCGGTAGAGTTTTAATTATACCTTTTGGTTGGAGCCTTGGAGGCCTGAATACATAATAATAAGAATTATTGTAAATTTATGATGATTCGCATATTAATTGAACCATAACAGATAATTCTTAGGTGCACAAACACAAATCAAACAACCTCAAAATTAAATTAACAACACCTTCTCCCAAAACTCAAACAAAACAACAATGAACCAAACACACCGTTCTCCGACCAAGCTAACTAACTGCCGGCAACAGAACAACGTGTTCTGATCACGCCGTTTGTGCCAGTCTTCACTTTAACTCTCCCCATCTTCTCCATTGACTTAGCGAAAGCTTTGTAAAACTTCTTTTCTGAACCGTTGACCAAGTCGTTGATCACCTTCAACGTAGCTGAGTTTGTCGTCAAGGCAGAATCAGACTGAAACAAACCTCTCCTCTTCAAGACAAGCCTGTAATAACTGAGATCAAAGCTTTTGCTACTACCGGGATCCATCTCGAGGATGGTGGTGTTATCGTTAAGACTCTTACACTTGTTAGCCTTTAGATTTGCTGCGTACTCGCTATCCAAAGATGGGTCTTGTTTAACTGTCGTCGAGAAGTTATAGAGACGAGTGTTCATGGAAGAACAATGCGAGACGCCGATCGTGTGAGCTCCTAAGCAACAACAACAACAACAAAAAGTTAAACCGGTTGATAGATTAGTTTTGATATTTCCGGTTATTGAAACTTACCGGATAGGAGGACAAGGTCTTTGAGAGTTAGGCCTTGATCAGCGAAAAGTCGCTGTAACCTAGTGAAATTACTCGTCGGCGGTGGAATGTTATTCAAAGCCTCCGTCGTATTTGAGATCCTACCGTCTCTTCTTCCTGTCGGAACTCTCCATGAAGGACCTCCCTAACAAAAAAAGTTTAGATTATTATAATTCAATTAATTAGCTTAATCAGTGATATGAGTCGTGAAGTTATATTTTGTTTACGGTGGCAACAACTGCGTCTCTAGCGGTCAGAGCAATGATGTCGGCGCAAGAAACAGTCTTAGGACACTCTGCTTCAAGAAGAGTCTTAATCCTCTCTACGAAACCGAAGCCTCTAAGTGTTAGATTTGGTGCTGAATCTTTCTCTGCGTCCCCTGATGTCGAATTTATCAACACCGATCCATCGCATCCCTAGGTTTTATAATTTTTTCAAAATCATTTGTCAATATTTACAAAAAAAAAATACAATAAATATCAAATATTCTGCTCTAGCTCAAATTTACTATCAAATTACCATTTTTATAAAAAGTTTTAAATGAAGTGAAACATTGGACTTGGATTGTGTGTGTGTGTAGATATTAATGTGTGAATATTAATTTATGTACATATATAAAATACGAAATATCTAAACACTTGCAAGTATATATATAAAAGGTTGATTAGAGATTAAATAAATACCCTAACGAAGCAATCATGGAAGTGCATTCTGATGAGAGGAGCTGCAAGAGAAGGACCATTATGGATATGCTTTTCAATATGATCTGAAATTATTTTCTCCGCGTTTGGACAGCTCTTTGCGTAGAAATTCATTTGAAGCTGAGCCTCCGATGATCCTAACATCCCTATAAGAACCGTCGCTGCAACCGCAACGGCAACCGCCACATTCAATCGCTTCATCGTCCTCGTTGAGTGGTTTCCTCGATCTTGTTTCTCAATACTCTTCTTTGGTTTTGTGTCACTGGAGAGGGACAGGATATAGGACAATAATGGAGGGGGACTATTTATAATAAGAGTGTACTACGGTAAAACATATGTAAACAAGAACAACCCTAAACATTAATTAATGTAAAATTCAAATCAAAACATATTTATTTTTGTATGAGAGAACTTATAATAAAGTGAATATATCAGAACAAAATGTTTTGCTTAATGTTTTTATGTGAGTGTGTGTGTGCCAATTTTGTGATTTTTAATTAAGTTGTTGATATTAAAGATTTTTTTTTAAAAACCCGAAAAATATAAAGTGACACCAGGGTAAAACTCCCTTGGTTTATAGTTTATACTTTTATAAGCTCCATGATTGTCTGTAGTAAATTTTAAATTTGAGGTCATCTAAATGTAGTAAGAACTAAAGGTATATAGAGTTTATTTTATATAGGAAAGAAAGCAAAAGGATAAAGTTTATAGAAATTGCAGGTCTTATATAATTAATATCACATGTGAACAGTGTATATGAATAATGTATTTTATTATAAAGAAGGGCTATTACATAAATATCTATACTTATTAAATCATTTCTTTACAAAAGACGTTAATTGCTTTTTACATGCCCGAATCAAGGTATCATATAATTGTGTGTCCACTTCGATCATCGATGAATTTCTTTTGTTAAAAAGGTTAAAATGGTTTACATCACTCAAGTGAAAAATTTAGTAAATTTTTGTTGTTGTTGTGCATCTAAACTTGATATAAAAAGTATTATGCTCCTTTCGTTCCTTAATAATACATTTTTTGAAGAAAAAAAAAGTTTTGTTTCAGAAAGACGTGTTTTATAAATTATAAAATATTTCATATTTGATCTCATATTAGTTATATTTTAATAAACAAAACAAATAATTATTAATTCTAAAATAAGAATATATTTAAACATGCAATTTTATGAAATAGAAGTAACGTGTATACGAAAAAGATTTAGAAATATAAGAAGTTAAATGAATTTAAAATAAACTACATACAGGGGAAATCGCTAAAAAATGGATATAGATATCTAACAAAATTCACAAAAAAAATATGCACAGCTTTATTTAAAAGAAACATACGTTCTTAATATGCTAAATTGCTAATCATAAATGTGAATGTTACCCAATCTTTTAGCATGTTAGTTACAAATGCAGATGTTAAACAAAACAAACTAATTTATTATGATTTATATTAGGGTTGTGTTCTCTCAATACAAAATCTCAATTATAATTAACCACTTTGAATAATATTTTTTTTAATTCCATTTTTGGGGCTTTTTGAGTGATAATAATAGGTAGAGTCTCTTTAGACAGAGACAAAAGCAAGTAAATTTAGTCACGGTGGACACGTTGAATAGTTAAAATACCTTTTTCCACATGTTCCACAAATTATTCTCGATATTGGGTTGATAGACCCCAATAATGGCGAGTGACTTAAGGAAGAGTAGGCTAATAGTAGCCTAGACATGTTTTGACTGTAAGTGTTTTTTTTCGGACCTTCAATTCTAATAGGGTTGCAGAAGGAAAAATTTAAGAAAAAAAAACTCAACTAAATTGAATCGAGCCAAGCTGTAATAACTTTAGTTCCATTAACTTCGCTCTCTTACCGAACTTAGTCAACATAACTTTAAATTGAAAACAAATGTAATAGTAGAACTGAAGCAAATCTAAGATACAATTACTACTGTTAATCAACAAGTAGCCTTTTTGTCGTCATATACACCCACTTATTAAACTGACCAATGACCATAATTAATTACCTTTATTATTACTGGCCATATTTTTAAGTTTTACTATCTATTCTCTGATATGTGTGAAAATACTTATGATCAGTAATTTCATTCCAAAACTTAAGACTTGATATTATATAGTTACGGTCGACTAATAATATATACAAAGATTGAGTCATTCTTTTGATATAGGATGATGGAAAACTTGATCAAATCATCCGATATTAAACATATTATTTTTCTAGCTCGGAAGCTCAATGCTGCTAGGCAGCTGTAAGAAGCAAAACGCGTTAAGAATAAAAGTTGTAAGAAGAAAAACGATCGGATCAGAACATTTCCAACATCCTTTTATATTTTAATTTCCAAAGAATTGACAAAAGAAAAAAAAAGGAACAATGAAAAGGAAAGATACCGACGCATAATCACCTAAACCCACTAACACCTTCTTTTCCACTTACATAAAATAAGTTAAAACGATTTTTTCATAATCGAATATATAATAAAATTGCAGTTAAATCTTGAACTGTTGAATCGTATGGAAGAAGTATTGACTCATTCAGCAAAAGTTGACGACACCCGATTTGGTTGTCGATGATACAAGTTAGATTTGATATCCCACCTTGTCTTTTACGGTCAAAGATATATTAGCTACAAGAAAGCATGTCGTTTTCCGACGAACTTTCCGATGGGTAGGGTAACCGTCAGAAGTTTCCGACGGAAAATAGACGGTTTTCCGACCAAAGCAATTTCCGTCGGGTATGTGTCCGTCGGAAATTTCTGACAGAATTTCGACGGGTGTTCTTCATCCCGACGGATTTCTGTCGGAAAATATATACGTTAATATAGCCGTTTGAAAATTGCATATTTCCGACGGGTTTCCGACGGGCGCCAAGTTTATAAATATTTTCCACACTTTCATATCCATTCACACTTTCACAATTTCTTGAATAAAAAAATCCAAAAATTCGTATAGAGAGAGATGTCTTATTCTGGAGATTTTCGGTCATGGATGGATAACCCGATGATGCATCCTGAGTCGAACATATTGAAGGATGAGTATGCACGAGGCATATGCGAATTCATGGAAGTGGCTCAAAACCAACATGGCGTTAAACAAAATCGTAAGTTGTTATGTCCATGTTCTTTATGCCGGAATTCGAGTAATGTTAAGATTGAGTTAGTTTGGAATCACTTGTATATGAATGGTTTTATGTCGGGTTACAAGATTTGATATCTACATGGGGAAATAAATTATGATTATGGTAGTACTAGTGAACTTTATGTTGCAGATAGTTTATGTGAACATACAACGAAAGTAGATATTGGCGTAAGTACCGTTGAGATGGTGAATGATGCATTTAGACAAAATATGTCATCTGCCGCTGTATATGGAGATAGGTGTGAAGAACCTAATTTAGAAGCATATAGATTTTTTGATATGTTAGACGCAGCAAATAAGCCACTATATCAGGGGTGTAAAGAAGGTCATTCGCCTTTATCATCTGCAAGTAGATTGATGACAATTAAGACAGACTTTAATTTGGCTGAGGAGTGTGTAGATGCGATAACAGATTGGGTGAAAGATCTTTTGCCAGAAGATAATCTTTTACCCGCATCATACTACGAGGTACAAAAACTTGTTGCTGGTCTTGGTTTGCCATATCAAATAATAGATGTGTGCATCGACAACTGTATGATATATTAGAGAGCTGATAAAAACCGCTGAAGCTGTCAATTTTGTCGGAAACCCCGTTTTCAGAAAACTAATGGAAGAGTTCCAATTCCATTTAAACGGATGTGGTATTTACCGTTAACATATAGGTTGAGGAGGTTATATCAATCTGAGCGCACGACAGAGCAAATAAGATGGCATGCAGAGCATAGACAAGAAGAAAACATTACACATCCATCAGACGCAGAAGCGTGGAAACATTTTCAATCAATGTATCTAGATTTTGCGTATGAGCGAAGGAATGTGTACCTCGGATTATGTACAGATGGTTTTAACCCATTTGGAAAGCATGGAAGACAATATGCGTTGTGGCCTGTAATCGTAACTCCTTACAATTTGCCTCCATCTCTGTGCATACGTATAAAGTTTTTGTTTATCTCAATTCTTGTTTCTGGGCCAGAGCATCCTAAGAGATCACTCGATATATTCCTCCATCCATTGATATATGAGTTACAAATGCTATGGGATGACGGTGTCGAAGCGTTTGATGTTTCATGCCAACAGAATTTTAAGATGCGTGCGGTTCTTATGTGGACCATAAGTGACTTTCCTGCATATGTGATGTTATCTGGATGGACAACTCATGGAAGATTATCGTGCCCGTATTGCGAAGAGAACACTGATACATTCCAATTGAAGCACAGAAGAAAGACTTGTTGGTTTGATTGCCATATAAGATTTCTACCAAGTGATCATCCGTATCGTCGGTCTAGAACATTGTTCACAAAGAACAAGAAAGTGTTTGATGGTCCACCTCCTTTGAGTGACGACAGTACTTTATTGGATCTGTTATGAGATTTTGGTGTTGAAATGACTTCTAAATGTGGGGGTAATAGGCATGAACCTGTTTACGGTGTCGGTGAAGCGCATAATTGGCACAAAAAACGTGGAGAGTTTGATGACGATACAGACTCAATTTCTTCGGATGGATCGTCTTTAGAATCAGAGTGGAATTAATATATTTGTGTATTTTTGTATTCTCGAAAATTTATATGTTGTATAATAATTTTTCTTGAATCAAAGCATATCTTTTATACAAATTCTAAGTATATATGTATATATATATATATATATAATTATCTTTATAAATATATATATTTATATATTTTAAAACATTAAAAGTATATATATTTATATTTTTTAAAACATTAAAAGTATATATATTTATATATTTTAAAACATTAAAAGTATATATATAAATATATATTTCTAAATTTTAAACTTTAAAAGATTATTTATCTAAATTTTTATATTTCCGTCGGAAACCCGTTAGAAATTTCCGACGGGAATATAAAGTTTTAAATGCAACATGTTTTTAATCTCTTTTGCACATTAAACACGTGATTCCCTAAACCCGTCAGAAATTTCTGACAGGTTTCTGACAGGTTTAGGGTTTAAGGGGTTAAAATTCAAAATCGACACTCACCGTTGCAAAACCCAAATATAATGACTTATTTAATAAAAACAATCAAAATACAAATATAAATATGTGTTTGATATGTTTGAAAGATTGTTTCAATGACGAGTTCATATTGTCATAACAACACATGTACTTTATGTTTCGTTCTATAACGTTTATAAGTTTAAATGTTAATTTATCATTTAACATAGAAATTATAGATGTATGTAAGTTATATTTTAATAAAATGTGTTAAATATGATACTACGGATTGATTTACATTGACCGGAAGTTAAAACGGAGCCGATTCCCTAAACCCGTCGGAAATTTCTGACGGGTTTCCGACGGACTTAGGGATTACACGTGTACAATTACGTGAGTTGAAATTAATTTCTTCAAATTTCGTGTTCCCGTCGGAAACTCGAAATTTTACGCGGGTATCCAAATCAATTAATTCCAAAACATTTCATTGGACCGCCTAAACCTTTTTCGCAGACTTTCCGCCGGGTTTCCGATGGGTGTAACCCCTCGGAAAACCTGTTTTAAAACTGTTTCTCTTCTTCCTTGCGAAGAACGATTCGATGGAACAAAAAAAAAATTAGAAATCTCCAAAACTATTTTCCGATTAAACTTCTCCAAATTTTTCTACAATGCATCCAAATCGTTCAAATCCTTCATCTAGGTATGATTTCTATCATTCTAACTAAGATCTATTAGGTATTATGTTAAATTTATGATTGTTTGGATTTGAAACTTAGATTTAGTTATTAGGAAGTTAGATATAGTGTTTAGAAAGTTAGATTTATGATTTGGATTGTTAATTTTAGGATTTCTAAGGTTAGATTTATGATTTCTAAAGTTAGATTTAGGAATTGGAGATTATGAAATTGATTAGTGGTTTGATTTTGAATTTATAGGGTTAGATTGATGGATTTGAAATTTTTGTAAATTATCTTTAAGGTTAGATTTAGGTTTAGTATGGTTTAATTGTTGATTTATAATATATATACATAATCTATTTTAATTTCTATTATATATAGATAAAATATTTTTATACAATTACATAATTATTGGAATTGTCGATAATTTTTAATTGATTGATTTAGTAATATAATTACATAATTATTGGAATTTAGTAATTTGTTTATAAATATTTGACACTTAGAAAATTTATTAAGTTTATTTTAATTTTAAAATTTTAAAATTTTAAAAAAAATTAGAATTTTTTAAAGTATATAGTTAGTTTATATTTTTGCAAAGTTAGAAATTTTAACATTTTTAAAAAATATTTGAAACTTTTAAATTATATAGGTTTGTTTATAATTTTAAGATGATCATTATACGATTTATAACCATCTAATCTAAATATTTTGTTATATTTTTACTAATAACATTAACCTTTATATTGTTTGTGGGTTTGGTTATTCACATAATGTAATAACCAAATCGATCAACCGGATGCTTAACGGAATGGTTAAGCATCCATACGACAAATTTACGAGCATGCCTCTACAAGAGAATGAGCTATGGTTTAGACAATTTGCGGTAAGTAATTCATTTTTAATAATTATTTTTATTTTTATTTTTGTATTTCTTACGTAACTATTAATTTTGTTTTTTTTCAGCAAGACTTCACGTGGGAGGTCCAACACCATTCTCGGGTTCGTCATGAGTTTGAAAAACTCGCGGGGACAATGTACTCACGGAAGATGAACGAGTGGAAGAAAAATTTGAGGCGCAATGAGTTGCCGAGGGAGTTTCTTCACAAACCCGAGATTTGGAATGGGTTTAGTGACTATTGGAAGCAAGAAGAGGTAGAGAAGCTCTCCAGGAGACACTCTGCCAACCGCATGAGCGAGCGCAGAGGTAAAGGAATTGCGACGCACAACGCTGGAGCGACGTGTTGTCGCGAGAAGAACAGCTTGTAAGTTTTAATTATTTATTTACTTACTCTTTATTTTCTAATAATTTTTTTATTCATTATTGTTTACTTTTAGAGTTTCAGAAGATCGGTATTCGCCCTTCACTCCCAGAATTGGTGGAGGATATTCACACC